>CM059189.1:55988134-56119394 GCA_030323885.1 Branchipolynoe longqiensis
TTTTTTGTTAACTTTAAATAAATTGTTGTAAAATTACCATTTATTGTTGTTGTTATGTTGTGTATGTACAGTACTTTTTAATGTTGGATGTACATATTCGGTAATTCTTTGATCCGGGTCTATGTCATAGCTGAACCATCGATAGCTGGCCCAGCCCACGATCTAAGTAATTTTTATTTTAAATTCTAATAGATGTACGCATTTTACTGTTGGTGTTCTTATGGTGTATGTGTACGCATTTTTATGTTGGGCTATACCATAGTTGTACCATCGATAGGTAGCCTAAACCCTTATCAATGTACGCATTTTAACTGTTGGTGTTTCTTGGGGGCTGATGATATGTAATATCTAATTTTGCTTCCCCAGTCCCCAAGTAGTACGGAATTGTCTCCCAAGTAAGTTAATGAGCCTTATAGGAGGGGTCTTATAACTTAAAGGTGTATCGTAAGTAAAAGTCATGGGAAGGCGGCGATTTTCTTACCCTGGTATCATAATTATGGCATAGACTGGTATATAAAATATAACATAAACCGATGCCATTTGTAATTTGATCGCCTCCCACCCCGACTTCTGACTAATAAATGTTAACGGTCGCTCGACCCGGCGCTTGGTTCACCGCGGGTGGTGGGAACCAACAGCTGTGTCTTTTCCGGAGATTGCGCCGTATCGGGTTTCCGCGCCGACTCGGCGTTAATTAATTTATCGCCGTCTTGGCTATCTGGCGGAATCCGCCCGGTGTACAATTTCAAACGGCCTGTATTTGATTTACGAGCGGCTGATAATGCCGTCTTAATTATAACCGTCGTATCGGATATGACCTCAGTAATCTTCCAGGGCCCGTCCCAGTTTGGTGCGAGTTTAATGTGTGCCGTGGGGGCGTGGTATCTTAACACCAAGTCACCCACTGCAAACCGTGGGAAGTCTGCATTCCCATAAGAATTTTTATTTCTTTGAATACTCTTCTCCGTGCTATTACGCACCCTGCCATACGCATTGTGGAAACAACATTCCAACCATCGGACGAAAGCCGGTGTGCAAGCGTCGTCTGAATGTTTGTCTAACACTCCGAATTGCAAATCACATGGTAGGCGCAATTCTTCCCCAAACACTAGCGTATTGGGAGTAACCCCGGTAGCGGCGAGTATTGTGCAATTATATGCGTGTGCTACGTACTTAGCATGTAAATCCCAATCGCTCTGATCTTCATTGACCATGCAGGCCAGAGCAGAAATTAAGGTCCGATTAAATCGTTCAACTAAACCATTGGATCTGGGACAGTAAGGGTTCGTGCGGGTTTTATAGCAGCCTATCAGTTTGAGCATAGTCTGGAATAATTCCGACTCAAACTCCCTGCCCTGATCTGAGTGTAATATAAGGGAGCCCCGAAAATCAGTATCCAGTTATCCACCAATGCTTGCGCGGCCACTGCCGCCGTTTGGTTACATAATGGGTAGACTTGTACATATTTTGTAAAGTGGTCCTGTACTACCAACATCACCAAATTATCCCGGTTAGTGCGCTTAAATCCTGAGACGAAGTCACAGGACAGGCGCCCCCAACGTTGGCCTGTCATTTGTTGCTGTAACGGCATTTTAGCCATTCCCAGCCCTGGTTTAATGAGTGCGCATCTCGGACAGGATTTAACCCAATCGCGCACACGCGAATTCATGCCTGGCCAGTAATATCGCGTGCGTATTTTGTCTAGGGTTCTCTCCCTTCCAAAATGCGCAGCGGTGGGATGGCTGTGGCAGAATATTAATATGTCCTCTCGTAAGAGGAAAGGTATAACGAGTTGTTGATGGGTTATGAGAGAATGGGGGTCGAGCGCATTCCTGCATAACACCCCATTCACTACAGTTAACTGTTTCCATTGGTTTAACAATTTAATAGTTTCTGTATTCTCCGCTCTTACGAGATCCTTAGGAGGTCTCACCGTGTGCGCATTTAACAAAGCAATAACGGTGGAGCATGTCACATCTGCTTCCTGAGCCTGACGCAATTCATTTTGTGTCCAGAAATGGAAGCTATTTTCCTCATCAGGAGTCAGGAGTAAGGATGCAACCACCGCTGTATGAGCCCCACAATCGTCACATTCCGGTATTCCACAACGACGTACAGGAATGCGACTAAGCGCGTCAGCGTTAATATGTTGAGAGCCGGGTCGATAAGTAATTTGCGTGTTGGTGAGGCCAAATTCAGACAACCACGCCAACCAACGTCCTATCATACCCTCAGCCTCTTTAAAATTTAGTAACCAATTTAATGAATGATGGTCAGTACGGATCTGGAATTCAGAATCCCAAAAATAATGACGCCATTTTTTAGTGTATACGACTATCGCCATTAACTCCCTTTTTGTCGTACAATAACGCCGTTGACAGGCACTGAGCCTATTGCTGGCAAAGGTAATGGGTACTTCAACCTCGTCTTGCACCTGACTTAATGCGCCTGCTATGGCAAATGCACTAGCGTCAGTGTCCAAGATAAATTGTCCACTAGGCCGTGGGTACCCTAGTACTGGTGTATCGGCGAAAAGTCGTTTTAGGTCAATGAACGCATTTTCCTGTGGTATACCCCATGCAAACATTTGCGTGCTGACATTAGCCACATCCTGTATGGAAGCGACTACATCGGCAAAATGGGGAATGAAATCTCGATAATAGGAAGCAAATCCGAGCAAACTTTTTGTCTCTTTCGGAGACTTAGGCGCTGGCCAATTGGTTATAGCCTCAATCTTTTTAGGATCAGCTTTTATACCCTCACTAGACACAATTCTACCCAAATATTCAGTTTCCTTACGGAATAGATGACATTTGGACGGTTTAAGTTTTAATTTAAATTTGCGAAGTCTTAGAAAAACTTCTCGTAAATGCGAACGACATGTGGAAACGGTGTCACCGAATATTATAATGTCGTCTAAGTATACCAAACAGTCAGTAAACAGTAGACCGTTTAACATTTCTGCCATCATTTTCTCAAAGGTGGCGGGAGCATTACATAGACCAAAGGGCATTACCTTCCACTCATATAGACCTATATGAGTTGTGAAAGCAGTTTTCTCCCGGTCATCGGGTTGCATCGCGACTTGATGGTATCCAGATTGAAGATCCAAAGTGCAGAACCACTTATTTCCTCCCAGACTATCCAAGCTCTCGTCTATCCGCGGTAATGGGTACGCATTTTTCCGCGTCATAGCATTTAGCTTGCGATAATCTATACAAAATCGCCACGTCCCATCCTTTTTGGTAACAAGATGGACGGGCGAACTATAAGGACTTGTACTATCCGTAATGATCCCTGCCGCCAACATTTTGGCAACTTCGTCCTCCAGGGCTTGTTTCTTGGAGTCCATTAGCCTACGGTATGGTATCCTAAAGGGGGCATTGTCACCGACATCTATATGGTGTTGTACGACATCTGTCCACCCCAGTTTAGCATCCGGTTTCGCGAATATATCGCGAAATTCGAAGAGAAATTCTGCGATTCTCTTTTTATCTTCCGCGTGCTCCAAATCCGTGGCCTCCGCCATGGATAGTATGAAGTCAGGAATTTGCGGCAGGCCCGCAAATTGCGTTCTGTCAACGGGAAAAACCGGTTCTGGGGATCCTCCAAATCCCTCCACGCCGCGTTCTCTTTTGAGTAAGTCGAACACCATGGCGGCCGGAGGACTATTTATGGAACCATGCGATCTGGCCTCAGAGGCGTTGCCAATGACCTGGCCTCGCCGCAAATGGACACAATCGTCTGTAGTGTTACACAGCGGTAACACAGCACCTTCTGAACCACAAATTAACGAGGGAGCCGCTGTGACTCCCATACAACTGAGCACTTCAGGGTCGGGTTCAATTAAACACTGACCCTTCCCTTCTATATGTCTGGTTGAAATTAATGCCGCCACCGTTTGGTGCGCATTTAATGTAACATCTTCTGCCAGGCACGCAAGACCGCAGTCTGTTCGCAGCTGACAGTGTGTGACCAAGTTATAGGGTTGCAGAATTTCCAGCAGCCCATTATGTGGTGAGAGACTGGCTTCATAAAATGACATCCAGTCGCTCCCCAGAATACCATCCTCTGGTATGTCCACTATCAATACGGATGAGTAAAATATCTGATTGGCGATACCCAACGGGATATCAGTACAACCAAATTGTGGGATTACTAGTCCCGTTACACTTAAAGGCCTCACGTCAGAGACCAAATTACGCGTATTCAGGTTGAGATTATCAAAGAATCCTTTTCCTATCACGGACATGGCCGCCCCGGTATCAATAAGGAAGAATCCATTGGATTCTCTAATGTTGATGGGGACATACCATCTTTTCCCATTCAGTGGGAAAATGTTCATGGCGAACTGGTCTCTTTCATCCACGTTGTGTAGGTTTAGTCCAGTTCTCTCTAAAATATAGTTCATACACGGATCAGACTCAGGGCTGCGCGCATTTTGCGCGCACATTGATCGCATTCCAGCCAAGAAAACCTGGCGGACGCCGATAGTACATGTAGACGGTGTAGACACACTGTGCACATTGCACGAATCTGATGGGAGATTGTGCGCAATGGGTTTAGCACAACTCTCAACAGATGCGCTGGGAAGATTTCCCCGTACAATAATAGCTGACAACACTTCCGGCGTTGCAGCTGGTACTAATTTAAAAAATCAGTATCGGCTAAGAACTCGGGAGATCCCGATCCATGGTGTACGGCAGCAACAGCGCTATGGTTAGGCGCGAATTGCTTGCCTGTGGGCGCAATTTGCTTGCTCCCATGTACATTGTTAGTGACAGGGCGCGCGATTCGCGTATTATCGCGCGCATTATTTTTGCCGCTGGCTGCCTGTAGCTGGGCCAATAGTTCTGGTACATGGCGCGAATTATCGCACCCGTTACGGACTCCATCCACCATAGCCTGCTCTAAGGAACGAGGCTGTGACAAAGGACACTCATACGCCATGTGACCAAAGTCCCGGCATCTAAAACATTCAATCCTCCCGGAATTCCGAGCGCGATTCGGGCGGTTCGGTTGAAACGCCCTTTGCGATCTACCCTGCAAATCAGGGTTAAAGTGTGGACGCCTATTTGGCCATTCACGCTTGTTAGCGTTACCCTGTTGGGTATTCTGTGAAGGGTGCCCGTTATAGGCGCAAATTCCTGTATCCACTGTATCATATGGATTGTCGTACGGCAAGTCTGTCACGGCGGAAGTAATTTCCGCCACCGTGCAGTTACGTGGGGTCATGCGCGCTTTTGCCGCGTGATCCCTTAACATTTGATAAATATCCTCCATGGTGTGTCTACCCGGAGACCATTGCTTTAAAATCATGTCGCGTTCCTCCCGGTCGCGCAAACCATGAATGAACACTGCCACTGTTTTGCGCGTGATTAAATCGCGCGACATTCCACATCCTTGTCCAGCTTTCCTGGCCTCAGACTCTAGCATCATCCCGTAGTAGACGGAATTTGCCGAGTCTGACGGACGTTGGAATCTCTTCTCAAAGAGTTCCCATTTCGATAAGGGATCCAGTCCCTGGAATTGCCAAGCCAGCGCTTCCACCAATTCATCTAAGGTGGCGCAATTATCTTGCTCCCACCTATCCACAGCCAACTGACCTGGACCATCTTGTAACAAGTGAATCAGGCGCGTGAGCGCAGTGGTCTCATTCCACCGGTTCACGGACCTTGCCTTACTAAATTTTTCCCACCAAGTCTCCCAGTCTTGGTTTATTCCGTCAAACGGGGGAACTTCCACAGCCCTAACCCTTGCGGGCTGGTACTGCTCTTGCACGCTTATATTTCGGTCGCGCAAATACAGGGATCGGCAGGTATCATGTACGACAAGTCCATGACTGGGGGCGGAAGAGACAGGGTCGGAGTAGCACCCGTCCTCTCTTTCGGAAGGAAAGAGAAGAGGCTGCCTTCCTCGCGAGTGACCTGTAAGGACATTTGCGCGCCTTTGGCGGCTTCAGGATTTTGCGCGGGCGCAAATTGCGTATCAACTACAGCTTTTCCAGGAGTTCCTGGATTAGCCGTTACAGTAAGGGGCGAAACCCCGGCAGGTGGGACTGGGTCCGCCATCACGGTAAGGGGGGATACCCCGAGACTTCGAACACTGTCCGAATCTGTTATGGAGACGCCGTCCAAAGATTGCGCCTCCCCATCGCCCTTTTCCTCCCCCCCCAGATGCTGCCGAGCGCAAGCAACTGCGGCGGGCGGAAATAGGGCCTTCACCAGGTTCCTTCCGCCTTGCCAGTTCGCGAGCCTTAGCCTATGCGAGCCTAGGCGACTGGCTTCTGGAACCACCTAAACTGAAAGAAATTCCAAATTTCGCTGATATCAAAAAGTAATAAACAATCTATCTGAAATTTTGAAGTTTACCTGGTTGTTACCCTGAGTTAAATGTTAAAATGAAGGTACTTGTGGAAAAGAAGTTACAGATTTATGGTATTAAGTTTGTAAAAAAAAACCAAAACAATGTACTAAAATTTATGAAAAATGCTCCGAAAATTGTACGAATAAAAGGAGAATGAATAAAAATGAGCAACTGAAATAAATTAATCGCTCTATGCCCAGATAGAACAGTTCCTTGATTTCAGTTATTTTCTCGCTATCACCAACGGTTAATTATAGAAATACGCGAAATTTAGAAGATCCTAATGAAAATTTGAACAAAAAGAAAGATGCCGAATAAGAAGGAGATTTAAGAAATAAAGGTTAATGAAAGAGCTTTTAGACGTAAATACAGGAAAAAGAGTGAAAAAGCTAGCACGTAACGAAAACCGACCAAACAGTCTGGCAGACGTTGACACACTGCCCTAATGTTCCAATAATGCTTTCTGACGTCGTCTCCTGTGCCAGCGACGCGCGATGTCGCTAGGTAACGATGGAACTAAGAAAAACATGCGGCTAGCACAAGCAAACTGCGAAGATTCACTAAAAATAGGCCGGCATTTAATGTCGGAGAACCGCAGCAGCAATTTTAATTTAAAACTCTAACCAAATATAATGCACGTATAGCCTAATATCGGGATAGCTAGTCCACGTCCTGTACGCCTCCTCCAGTCGGAGCGACACAAGGGTACGCCATTATTGTGCATCTAACGCTCCTCAAGCCACGATTTGCGCCGATGTTTTAACCGCAGATTCAAGGCTCGCCCCTCGCTGGTTGTTTAAACTACTAATTAATTAAGGCTAGCCGCAAAATATAACAAGTATACCACGTGGGTCAAGTCACCATTCGCAATGATGCTGCCCCGGTACGCCGTAAACTATCAATATCACGTCATGGAACATGAAGACAGTGACCGTGTGTCGCTGTCACAATGCGTACGCGCTGTCACTTCTGACAACACGCCGTAGTCGCTAAGCAACGCTTTACCCCCGCGAACCGTCGCGTGCACATGCGGTAGCAATTTGCGCGCCCGTTGGACGAGTGCGCAAATTGCTCAAGGCGAGTAGACACGCCCACTTCACTAACATACGTGGATGGGTTAAAACCCCTGCCACTCACTGTTTTTTAAATAAATCCCTTTACATATAAATATCCAATTTTCATATAAAATAACGGTTTCACGCACATTGTTTATGCTAACATATGTGGATGGGTTAAAACCCCTGCCACTCACCGTTTTTAAATAAATCCTTTGCATATAAATATCCAATTTTCAATATAAAATTACGGTTCCCCGCTAGTTCGCAGTGCATAGGTTTGTGTAAACAAAGTCCTGTGCAAACACTCTTCAATGGCTCCCTGACTATCCTTTAGTCTTTTCTGAGCCTTCTTCCTGTTGTCCTCAATAACTCCAACCTCTTGTATTTCACGGATGAAGACATTCTGCAGGTCACTTATTTTCTTTCCAGTCTGACATGAGACGACTGTTGAAAATAGAAATCCCTTTGGAGAACCTATTCAGAGGCTAGTTTGCTGTGCATAGGTTTGGGTACACAAAGTTTTGTGCAAACACTCGTCAATGGCTCATGTTGGCCAAAACTCACTAGTTTAATCTTGATTCTCAGTTGGGCGTGTCCACCTGTTAATACCAACGTGTTATACGGATCCCCGCGAAAAGCGCGAATCCACCTCATATTTCCAACTTAAAATTATGGTTCCCCGCTGGCTCGCGGTTCTGGAGCCACCCGCATGTGTGCGGTCTTTCTCCATTATCACCTTGCTTTCGGGAGGCTTTCCGCCACAAGCGGGCCCGCAGGCTTTCCCACTTAGGGTGGAGCAAATTGGAATTAATTCCAGGGTCCACTTGGAGATGGCTAATGCCATGGCCCGTGAATTATTTACGGGTAATTAAAAAATATAAATTGTCTGTTGCAAGCAGCAACCAATAGGTTCGTACCAAACGGCTACGCCCGCGATTAGGGATATCGCGACGTCTAGCATTGTATTGTTCGCGGCATAGCGAACGACAGAATAACACAATAAATGGCACCCCGTATATTGTCGGGTGACAAAAGTCCGACGAAATTTTAATATTTATAGTATAACGTACCAGCATATTACTTAAAGTTATCAACCATTTTGAGAGGTTGTAATCTATATTATTCAAAAGCGGATTTTAACGTAAAATTAGTATCGACATGAACCAATTAAACGACATTCTTTCCCGGTTTATTCGTGGAATATTCCTAGTGTATGGGGATGTGAGCCGCGGCCCACCGGATTATGCCTTTTGCCCGTCCTTTGACGTTAACGGCAGTCGCTCCACAGGTCCTGGCCTGTCTGGCACCACTTTGCCAGGCAGCTAAGCTGGCGAGAAACAGGGAGCACTGCACGCAAATACTACAGCCGTGTGATGGGTCTGTGATGGGTATCCCCTAAGAGCGTGGATCAGGCACCACTAGTCCCGCTAGGACTTAATTGCAGGTACCCGCAGTAGCCTATTATTTTTCTGGCAATGTCGACTTTTTACGGGTTCGTCCCAGTCCATTACCAGGTGTCGGCCGCTCCGAAACCGGGACATCACTTGCGATCGATATGTGTGTTTCTCCATATCAGCGGGCTTTTCTTCAGTTGCGAGGTAATTCCCGCATCTATTGTTTGGCATTTGGCTCTTCCTTGGAAAAAAAACGGCACGCCCCTTCCCCGGTTATTATCAACTATTGTGTACGGTAAGTGAGACCACGGCCGGGCGCTTCACGGTCCGTGCGTTGGCACCAATTTGGGTCAATACCGACACTGTCTGCGAGTGAATTTCCACGAACACTCCGCGAATTTCGACTGCAACGGCCCGATTTTTCGTTCGCGCTATCTTGCCCATAGCGTGGATGTGTGGCCCACGCAGTTACATCAAACTCAAAATTAAACTAGTAAATTTATAAAATATCAGGCCGCAATAGGCGATTAACCACCCGCGTTGGGATTAATGGATTGCAGAAGGCTGAGTCTCGGCGAGTGTTAACCCACTAAGTATCCACAATTTTAAATATAAATCTAACACCTCTTAGGCCGATTCTCGGCGGGTATTAAACTAGTAATTGGGGTTTCTGGGGGGATTTTATTCATACAGTAAACTTAACCTTAGAATACATTAAGCCGTCTTTAGGCAGGTAAGAAACCATTAACCAAAATTTACATTTCAGGTCAACAAACTGTGGTTGTCAGGTATATTTAACCATGGCAGGGCACTCCCCCCATACAACTGTGTAATCCAAATAGTTCTCTGGAATTCTTAGAGCAAAGACAACCCGCAGCTCGTTGCAACATTGCAAGAGTTGCTGGAGGCCCGTATTTTCTTCATCTTGACCCTAGTATTTTGCCCTTGCCCATGTGCAACTCACCACTATTGCCCATAGCGAACATTGTATTCGTCGTATTATCATTGTTATATGCTATGGTATGATGGCTCTCAGTAGAAAACTTAATGTAATAGTCTTGCGGGAGATTGACTGTGGTCAATCGCGGTCCGACTTGGCCGGTAACCAGGGGTCGACTGGGTATTTAGGATCAGAAAATTACGGGACACGGGAAATTTCTAGTTAGTTCTTCAAGGGCCAATGGGGGGGGGGGGCACCAACTAGTCCGAGTACTCTACGGGGAAAGCCGAGGAATAACGAGCTTCATCGCTGGAACTGGCTAGCGTTATTTCCTTCCCCTGGGGAAGACGAGAAATAAATGGTTTCAACCCTGGAAATGGCCACATTATTTTCTTCCATTAGTCGCTAGTTGGCGTATAAGACACTAGTTATTTTGCCCGTAAAATTAGGACGACCCAGTTCGACAGGCTCCGACGGAGACGGTCCGCGAAATAATAGGCTTGCACACGTCCGCATTACAAAAATATGTATCCAACATAAAAATGGACAGCAAATGTAAACGTCATTTGGTACGACCTTTCTCAGGTACATGTAAACGCCCGTGATTTAATTGCACTTACGCGCAAACGGGTTTTAGAGATACTACACCTCTTTGACACACAATGTAAACATCGTTGGTACAACCTTACCAGGTATAGGTATGGCCCGTATAGTAATTGCACTTGCGTGCCTACGGGGTTTTTAGGAATATTTGTTTAACATATAACTATTGACAGAAGTTGTAAATGTCGCTTAGTACGACCTTCTCAGGGAAAGATATCCTCTATAAAGCCACTGTAATTTCAAAGCCACTGTAATTTCGTAGTCCACGGTAACTTAACGTTACTTATTACTGCAGACCACTATAAGTGGTGCTGCAGTCTTGGACGACCGCAACTAGTCATTTTGACACGGTCTTTATATAAAGTAAACATTATTATTCATTTAGCGTAGTCCCACCGTGTCTAAGTAGAGCACTCCTGCCAAATGTGCTACTTGTTGTATAGCTTAGACGGCACGGTGGGAACCAACTGTTATATAGTGGATGGCCCCTTGCACCGAGTTGCGGGGGTGATTCTTAATGTTAAGTCGTTATCCGAGCTCACGGCTCCCCGCTATATATATATATCCTCGAATATTTATTCTAAAAATAAAATACTACACACCTATCAGTGCACCAAAAGAAAATACTAAAAAAAAAAGAAAATGGTGTGAAAACACGAAAAATACTACACACCCATCAGTGCACCAAAAGAAGATACTAAAAAAAAAAAAAATGGTGTGAAAACAAGAAAAATACTACACACCCATCAGGGCACTAAAATATAATAAAAAAATAATGGAATATTTAATGATGAGCTGCATACCCTCGTAGGGCCGAATACATGCTGAATTTATTCCATTATAAAAATAATCTCTAATAGCTCTTAAAGCTATATCAGTAATTTCATCACTTAACTTATCGTTAACAAATTTCACTATATTAGAAGTCGTAATAAAACACAATATGAAATATACAAGTAAAATTCTTTTAATCGTAATGAACTATGTCAATACTATGAGACCAGGTTCCTGGTCTCTTCCTTTCAGGTACCACAAACACAACGAGAAGTCAAGTATGCGTCTTGCCTCCTGCACTGCTTGCAGGACGCGGGGCTGTTTCATGGGAATAATTAGTTCTTTTGCTACGACCGCAGACCGTTGTAGTCGCGCCCGCTTTGCCTTTGTTAGACGAACATCAATTCTTGTTGTTCGTCTGGGGAGCCGTGAAGTGGGCGAGACTACTCGCCTTGTGGCATTCACGGGCGTGTGCCGATTAACCCGTATTTGGAAATACGGGCTACTCGCCATGGCAGACCGCGAATGCCAAACACTAACGGGGCACCGGGTTTCCGGCCGTAAAGCGTTGCTAGGAGACGCAAATTGTGACTCGCCTGGCAACGAAAGGGGTTCGGGCGTTCGGACCCAGACCGATCAGACGTATTTTATGACACTCTCGTTTCAGCCGAGATTTAGGCCTATATTATCAAAATTCTGAAGTTGTTTGACATTAAATATTAGGGGAGGGGTTTGCAATATGTTTCTACACTATGTGCGTTAATCGAATGTTAGTTTGGATAAGAATAAACAAAGCCATGAGCTCTTGGAAAAGTAAATTGGAACGTTCCTTGCATTCTTTACTGTCCTCCAGTTTTCTATGGAGTAAACCGCTATGGTCGAACTTAATATTAGATTGCTTTATATATATAATTAAGTGCCTTGTGCCTAACTAGGCCTTATGCAGTTACTTCGCCCATCTGCGGGGAGACTAGAACAGACATATAAACGAATTAACGTATAGATCTTTTGGCTAAAACAAGACAGTAACTTAGGCTGATTATCAGTGACAGTGGTAGTGACACTAGCGCATCTGCTTAGTTCTGGATCAATTTAAACATATTAAATACACCGTAAGGCGAGTAGACCAGCCAGTTAGT
This sequence comes from Branchipolynoe longqiensis, assembly GCA_030323885.1. NCBI lineage: Eukaryota > Metazoa > Annelida > Polychaeta > Phyllodocida > Polynoidae > Branchipolynoe > Branchipolynoe longqiensis. The sequence goes on from CM059189.1 coordinate 56,000,409, forward strand.
TGAAATAACGAAGTAATTGCTTTCGGCCGATAAATACGGGAGGGGGCAAATCTCTGTATTTAGACGATACTCTGGCTGGCTGACTTTAGCCCGAGAGGATCACCGACGGACACGGACTACCTGCAGACGGGACGAGGGGCAGCGGCGGCCCACGGCCGGCCCAGGAAATTCACATGGAAATAATTATATAAATTAACACGAAGGCTTGACATTAGCGGGGGCGGATTAGCCCGACGGTTAAAGCTGCAACACCGATAGCTGGCATGGCCCAACTTTTTAATGTATCTACATATGTAGAAAGTGACCGAGTAGACGCGATTTGCGCGCTCGCATCTATAGTGCTCGCATTTAATTGCGCGTGCTCGGGAATGCCCCTTGGGTCCTAAGGACTACGGCCTACAACCTGCTCTCAGCATAAGGCACGCAGTTTTGCTGTTTATTTGTTCAATCTTATGGTGGTCCAACAATACGGATGCGCGTGGCGAGAACATTACCTGGTCGGGAGTAAGCATGGTGCGGTGCCCCAATTGGGAAAATGCGCCGGGAGTGTATAATTACGCGGGGCCCACATGGGTTTTCCCATCGGGAGTACCACAGCTTACGGTGCCCACAAGTGACTTTATGGTCAGGAGTGCAATCTAAGTGTACGGTGCCCAAATAGTAAGATCCGGTCGGGACTATTGTATACATACGGGGCCCGCCGGTCGCCAGTAATGTGCCCTTCCCTTTTGTCTCGCCGAATACTATCGTAATTATGTGATAGGCGCATATAGGCGATGAAGGAAATCCACCTACGATTTTGGCCAGGGTCGAGTACGCATTGCGCACGCACATATTAAGGTGGAATATATTCTAAAAAAATATATATATAGGAAAAGAACCACCCCCCCGGACCCAGCATTTTGCGGTCGGCGGGTTTTTGTCCCCTTTGTGTGCAATCCTACAGTCAGGTCTATGTATGTGAAACAGCCCATTGTATTGCAGATGCAGCATCGTCTAAACTTATCTGGGCTTCCTCCACTGTGATTTTATCACTATGACAACCCGCAGCCTCGTAGAATTTGCCTTGAACTGGACCGACAAATCTCATGGTGAATCGTCCAGTTCAGTACGTGTTTGCGGGGTGTAATTAAATTTTTCTGTAGCTTAATGTTTTTTTTGTGTACTTTCATATTTATATTCTCCCCATTTTTTTCTGTGCGACATGAACAAAAAAAAATGTATTCAAAAGTAATGTATTTATAGTCCTAGCGACTCGGGTTAATCAACCCCTTTTTGTCAATATATTCCATTTTATACGGAATATATCTCCCTCCCAGATTGAATATACATAAGCGATATTCCATCTTTGGATTATCGGCTGTGGATATTCCACGTTACAGTTAATTTTAGTGTTAGTCTTCGCGGTACGAGTAAACAGAAGAAGAAATTTCCAGCCAGCAGCAACCATCCCAAGTAAAACACGAGAGGTAAATTTTGCCCCCCCAGCATGGTCAGCGATAGATTTCGCTGAACGTGCCGGGGAACAATCATGTCTTTATTATTTTCAGGTGCTACTCCCGCGAGCCGTTGTAGTCCCACCCCCTTGGCTGTTTTTCAGACGAACGACAGTTCCTGTTGTTCGTCTGGAGGAGCAGTTAAGTGGGCGTGCCTACTCGCCTTGAGCAATTTGCGCACTCGTTCAACGGGCGCGCAAATTGCTTCCGCATGTGCACGCGAGGGTAAAGCGTTGCTTGGCGACTAGCTAAGCAACGGCGGGAGGTCGGGCGTTCGGGGCCTGACCCGGCAGACGTGTTTTTGCACGCTGTCATTTCAGCCGATATTTGGGCTTTTTACTATCTAAATTCTAAAACTAACGTAATCAAACCATACGGGAGGGAAAGGGAGTTATTTGCTTATTTAATAGATATGGATATTTCGCTGGTATCCTTGTTAGTTATGGTAAGAATAAAGTCGTGAGCTCTTGTGAAGGTGGATTGGGACGTTCCTTGCATTCTTTACTATCCTCCAGTATTACTGTAGATTAACCGCTATGGAAAACCTGATATTCGATTGCTTTATATGTAATTAAGGGCCTTATGCCTAAGAAAGCCTTATGCAATTGTTTTACCCTTCTGCGGGAATATTACAATAACACACTAACAGAATTAACGTAGTGTTACATTAGGGCTGAAATTAATACATTCACATTAGACTGACTAGCAGTGACAGCGGCAGCATCTCTAGCTGGACGCGTACTTCTGGAATAATTCCGTAACATTAATAACACCCCGAAATGCGAAGGGGACAGCCAGTTAGTTGAAATACCTTAACTTATAGATCTCTATAAACTTTAGGCCGATAAATGCGCTCGATGGCAAATTGCGTAGCTAGACGAAACTCTGGCTATCCACCTGTTGCACTGGGAGGACACCAACGGCGACTGACTACCTGCAGACGGGAGGAGGAGCCGCAGCAGCCCGCGGCAGGCCCAGGAAATTCACATGGAAAATATTATATAAATTAACTCGTTGGCTCGCCTTGTAGCGGGGGTGGAATAGGCCGAACGGTTAAATATGTATATGACTTATCATATCCCATCATTTAGTGATGACAAAGTAACCTTTTACTGTAAATATAAAGATTGGGGCTTAAATTAAAATATTAATTCTTAATATTTGGTTGGATGGAAAGTCGGGTAGATACTGCCAGTACTATTAGAAGTAACCCATGTGTTACAAATGGATCACCGGCACACATCCATACTAATTATCAGGGTTACCACGAGAACGTTGGTGTGCTTGGACAACTCGTTCGGGAAGCTTACATTTCAAGCATCCCAACAAGTTAGCCATTTCTAAGCTAACTTACCCCCAAAACGAGAGTAGAGTAGGCAGGGGCGTAGCTAGGCGTACAAAAAAAATTTAACTAAAAAAATAATAGAGAAAGAGAGAGAGAGAGAGAGAGAGAGAGAGAGAGAGAGAGGGGGGGGGCATGTAGTAGTCCAGAGTGTCGAACACTCAAGTCTAAAATGTGTAAAATCTGCCAGCTTAAGCTTAAGCGGCCCCTAAACCCCCTGCCGAAATTAGGACGACACATCGTTAAAGGTCTAGCTACGCCCCTGGTAGCTCATAACAAATCAACCTAATAGTAATATATTATATGTATCTGAAAACGGACTGTGAAACTTTAAACGTGAAATAATGCCCACACTTTCTCGCAGTCATACTCACAGCGGTGATGATACTGTGATGATAGGTGGATGTGTTTTCAAATTTTTTTAAGAGCAATTCCCAACGATTCCCAGATATGTAAAAAGCACATGTTTGGCAGACCACTGGCCACCATTTTCAGACTTCAATGCTGCCTAGTTCATTATGACAATTCCACGATGTAGCAGAAGTAGAGCTTAGCCGATTGGACTGATGTAAAGAACTCATTTCATAGGTTTGATATCCAAAGTTTCAAGTCATTCTATTAACAATTCACGATTGTATTAGGGTGTAAAGTGAGTCATTTGTAGGATACCGATCATTATGTGTATACTTAAAAATTATGTCGAATAACGACACGCGGCGAACGACGTCCCTAATGATAGCCAATTTTAAATAAATGTCGAATAAAGCCAACAATCCTTGGCAATGTTGATAGGTTCTTTGCTATGTTGATCAGTTTGGTCATTGTTGGCTTGCGGTAGAAGTGAACAGTGAATAGTTTGATACGAACCTGTCCATTTGGGTTTGTCGCCTCTATGCGCCAAGTAGCAAAAGCAGCCTCACACCCAGAGCCGCCCGTCCGTGCTAGACGGAGGGCCGCCGGGAAGTGGTGCCTGCCACCGGCGGAGGGACGTCATTCTGTGACGTCATTCAGCGACAGGGGCGGGTGGATGTGCGCCTGCGCGCGTCACGGCCCTTAGGGACAAAATAGGGTGGTTTCGTGCAGTTTGTCTACAAGCATGAAAATTGGTACATTAGTAAATCAGTACATAGTCACACTTGCTATCCGGACCGCACTTAGTCCACACCTCTCTCTATCTCCTCTCCGCTGGCCATGCTCCTCCTTGATATTGTCTGAAAAGAGTTCCAGGAGGGGGAGCCTGCCAGCATTTCACTTTCTACTCTTACTCTGTTTGTGTCTTTGGCTCGCCGGCTGGTCACCATAGAGCAAATAGACATGGTCCTTTGACTCAACTCTCCTCATTTCTCGTTCCTATACTCTACCCTTTTTTTTCTCCCAGGCTTAGTTCTCCCCCTGATCAAGGGAGTTGTTTGCTTGAGTGGGGCCCTTTACCTTACGTTTCTCTCGCTTTGTTCTTGTTGCTGGAACCGCTGGAGTCACCTTTACCCGTCCCTTCCTCGTAAACCATTGCTACTGTCTGCTGGATACAAGTGCTGTGCTACCGCCGGACCGGAGTGATTCGGGGCCGCCCTAACAACTCATCGTTTAATCATTGTAAAGACATCCCCCAGCTTCTACAACCGTCCCAACAGAAGATTATTCTTCAACCAAAGATTGAGGCAATTTATCGGTGCCTCTCTATAATGCTGCAGTTCTGCAGCCGGTAACCGTCATAAGGTTACAAACATCCCAGAAGTCAAGTCAAGTCAGTACATACTATATTGATTTTTTAGGGCGCCAAAGCGGGTGCTCATTGGGGTGGCCATATTGGCTAAATCTAAGATGGCTGCCAGTCACAATTTGATTTTGTCATAACTTCATAACCGAATGTCCTAGTATCATGAGTGAAGGCTCTTTTGATATTTTTTTCAACTCAAGGATTCCAAATATGAACTCTGTTTTGACATAGAAAATGTCATTTGGTTGATTTAGAGGTAATAATATTCCTAGGGGTATATTTAACCACAAAAAGTTGCAGCATCAGAGGTCTAATTCAGGACACGAGACGGAGCTATAAGATGGAACTTTATTGGAGTTCGAAGCATAGTAGTACAAGGCAGGCAATGGATCAATGTAACAATGGGAGCAGTCGAGACATGTGACTCGGTTAATGTATGATCAATAGTGTCATGTCGGTAATCGGTGATCAGGAGTTATAGTACAATAGATCAGGACATTTGAGGCATGATCAGGTAATAATAGTTAATTAGAGAAATCGAGCAGATCATTAGGTGATCAATAGTGAGTCGGTAATCAGGTATATAATGGTTATCGGTGCAGTGAAGAGATCAATGAGAGGATAAGTACATCAGGTGTGCGGGGAGGTAGTGGTATGTGGTTAGGGGGAGTAGGGGAGGGTTGTGTAGGAGGTATGGAAGAGAGTGTGTGGGAGGCGTAGGAAGGGGGGGGGCGAGAGGAAATTAGGGGGAGGTCAGTCGGGTAGGGTGAGGTAGTGTTTTCTCGGTCGTGATCCGGGCCTCAACCCTTGTGGTGTTGGGTGGGCGGGTGGTAAAGTTGGAGGGGTGTTGTCGGTGCGGCGTCTGGTGAGAAGTGGGCTGGGTGGAGGGCGCAGGGCTGTGTAGGGGCGGGGGAGGAATGGGGTCAGAGGTGCTGGTTCCCGGTTGTGCGTGGTAGTGGCGCCATCTGTAGGGTAGTGGGGAATGCGGAGGGGGATGTGTCGCCGCCTGTAAGGGAAGGCGGGGAGGTAGGGGAGGAAGGAAAGAAGAAGAGGGGAGGGGTGAGGGCAGCTCCGACTTCGTCCCGAATACCATATTACCGAAGTAATATTGCACAATTCAGACACGAGACGACTATAAGATGGAACTTTATTGAGTTCACAGCATAGTAGTACAAGCAGGCAATCGATCAATGTAACAATGGGAGCAATCGAGAAATGTGACTCAGTTTAATGACGTATCGAATAGTGTCATGTCTAATCGTGGATCAGAGTTATAGTACAATAGATCAGGACATTTTGAGGCATGATCAGGTAATAATAGTTAATGAGAGAAATCGAGCAGATCATTAGGTGATCAATAGTGAGTCGGTAATCAGGTATATAATGGTTATCGGTGCAGTGAAGAGATCAATGAGAGGATAAGTACATCAGGTGTGCGGGGAGGTAGTGGTATGTGGTTAGGGGGAGTAGGGGAGGGTGGTGTAGGAGGTATGGAAGAGAGTGTGTGGGAGGCGTAGGAAGGGGGGGGGCGAGAGGAAATTAGGGGGAGGTCAGTCGGGTAGGGTGAGGTAGTGTTTTCTCGGTCGTGATCCGGGCCTCAACCAAATAGTGTTGAGAGTGCCCGGGGCGCGGCCGAGAAGGCGTCGGGGCGGACATATCGGTGGATGGCGGAGGACCGCCAGTGGCCAATGTCGCGGACGTCCTGAAGGGTCGCCCCGGCTGCGGCACAAGCCTGGGCGGCGCCTCTGCGTATACTATGCAGAGTGTATTGTCAATAGTTTTGGACGGTGCTGTGCTCGAGCGCTTTCCGGAGGATACAGGTCATCGTCCGTGTCGTCAAGGGGCCGTCGGTGGAGGTCATGAAGGCTGGGTCATCAGGGGCCAGTCGGGTGTAGGCGGCGTAGCGCCTCCAGGCGCGTACAGGGCAGTAGTTGGAGTTCTGTACCCTGGGTATTCGGATGGTGTAGGCGTCATGGGGCGATCGGGAGGTCTTAGTCGACCGCACCTTGACGATGAGGTGGGTCGTGTGGTCAGTGACGTCGGCGGCTCTGATGGTGTGCCCCGGATCGTCCCTGCGTCCGGTCACGAGGAGGTTTCCTTGTCTTAGTAGGGTGAAGTAGGCCATCAGGAGGGTCGACCTCAGGACAAGGGCCGGGTGGCCCACGTCGGACAGGTAGTCGAGCACTCTCCTGAGCTGTTTCACGGACAGTGGGGGCGCCTGCCTGGTCACGTGGTGGGAGGACCTCGTTACGCCGCGTTTGACAGTGGCGACTAGGTAGGTGTCAAAGGGGGCAACCGCGCCTGTCGACAGGCTGACCCATGTTCGGGCAGCGCTGAGATAGTTCATGACTGCCCCGGGTGTGGCCAGGGTGTCATCGAGGTGGGCAAGGTATGCGGCGATGTCCATCTGCTTGGGGCGGCGTGGGTTGTAGGAGGTCATTCGTGCGTGTTTGAGGTACCTCCTTGTTTGTTGTATCTTGTTGCGCCAAGTTCCGGGCGCTAGTCCGGCCCGGAATAGTCGGATGATGTCTTGGTTTCCGTTGCGGGTGCCTGGGGAGAGAGAGGCAAATTAACTAACTCCCCAGGCTAGAGATTTCCGGCGAGGATGTCAATGTCATGTGTAACTCGGATCCGTTCGAGGTCCATGTCCTCCACGAAGCGGTCTGCCTTGCGATGGGCAACTTCGTCGAATGGGGCCCTGCTGAGGGCATCGGCGAAGGTGATCTTGACGCCGGGTTTGTGGAGGACCTGGACCTCGCAGGAGCGGAGAGCGGCGAAGGACCAGATTGCTCTGGCACAAGCACAGAGGATGGGGTCCCTCCCGGCCCCAGAGTCGAGAACCATCTGGGAAGACTGGTTGTCAGTATTGACTATTATGGCGTAGTCATGTGGGTTCGGGGGGGAGAGTGCATGGAGGGCCACAATGAGGTTGAGGGCCTCTAGCTGATGAATGCTGTGGTTGCCTTCCAGGAAGTTTTCTGAGTACACCTCGGAGAGGTACCCTTTTGGTGAGTGTGCGCCTCCGGCCTTCAGGGAGGAATCGCATTCGATGATCCACTCGTGTTTGGGTGGTGGGCGGAGGAGGACCACGCCGTTTGAGGCTGCGGCGTAGGTGAGGAACCAGTGGATGTCCTTTGTAATGTCGAGTGTGATGGGGTGTTTTCCGGTGTGAGGTGCATGTCGGAGGGCATCGAGTATGCGGTTCATGAATCGACGTGCTGGGCGCACACACCTGGCTACGTGTTGTAGTCGGCCGACCAGTCGCTGGAGGTCTTTCTTAGATGCCTTTGCCTGTGGGGTCCATCTGCGGCATTCGTCGATCACGTCAGTGAGCTTAGGTGATGGGATCTTGACCGTCATGTCATCGGTGTCAACCACGAATCCGAGCCATTCGAGGGAGTGGGTCGGTGGAACACACTTCTGGGGTGAGAGGGCCAGGCCCAGGTCTGCCGCGAGCTCTAGGGCGTCGAGGTAGGCGGCGTCCGCCATTTTTTGGGTTGCTGCCACTCCGACAAAGTCGTCCAGGTAACAGAGGACGAAGTGTCCTTTGCAGCGGAGTAGGTGGACGACCGCATTCGTGGTTCGGGCACAGGCCATGGAGGATGTGCGGCACCCGAACGGGGGGGCGATGTCGAAGTATGTTAGTCCGTCAAGGGTCACTCCAAGCAGTGGGACCGACAGTGGGCAGGTTCGTAACTGTCTGTAGGCTCTGGCGAGGTCGATGGTCCAGACACACGCCCCGACCCCCAGGCGGGTGATCTCGTCCGTGAGGTCGGCGATGTTAGGGAGGGTGTATGTGGCGGGTCGGCCTTGATAGTAGCTTTTTCTAATGCCCGAGTTGACGCTCGCGCCCCTCGGGAAGCTCAGGTCGACGATGACCCGCCTCTCCTGAGTGTTCTTTTTAGGGCGGGTCATCATCGGGCTGACCTGCGCCCAGGGCGTGAAGGGTGGCTCGAGGAAGGGGCCGATGAGGGCTCCCTTGGCCGCCTCGATTTGGATATACTTCCTGACCCAGGCGAGGTGCTGGGGGGCCTCGCGGTGGTTTGCTGTGGAGGGGACGGTGTAGTCAGCGGGCCACCCGTACTCCAGGAAGTCCACAAGCTGGTCGTCGTGGTATCCAGTAAGGAGGTCCCTCCAGCGGTCTATGTTGAGGTCGGATGGGACTGGGATCCGAGCTGCAATGTAGTTGGGGAGGCCTGAGCGCCTCACCTCGTCGTATGTATATCGATATATGTCGTTTTTCCATATCTGGGGTATGGAGGTAGGCCAGAATCGGTCTAGGATGTTCCTGTATGAGAGTGGTGTGTGCGGAGGGTTGTAGTGGGGTGCCGCCGAGGTGAGGTCATTGTTGGTGACTTCGTCAATGTCCTCGTGGGCCGCCTCTCTTTGGTAGTAAGTGAGTAGGGCGTCGAGAGGTTCGGCCTCGTCGTTGTTCGTCCTATTGTCGTCGACGTGGTTGGTTATCGGTGACCGAGAGAACGGCTGCACACATCCGACCGTGGTGCGGGTCGGCTCGTAGCGGACTACAACAGCAGTCTGTGGTGGGTTGTCATCGACTGGTCGTTCTGTGTCAGTGATGATCTCGGTGGTTCGTGCCGTCTGGGGCGGGTCGTGGGTGCCGTCGGATCTGAGGGGAGCTGGGAGGTGGGGGATCGGGGTGGCGTGTGGGGTGGTGTAGTCTGGGAGTGAGGTCGAGCCTGTGGTGGGTTGGGTGTGGGGAGGGGTTGGGTGGCGTGGAGGGGTGATGGGAGGCGTGTGGGGGTGTGTGGCTAATGGTTTTGGGTGAGTGGTTTGCTGAGAGTGTGTTGGTGGAGTTGTAAGGGTCGGCGTGTTGTGGTCGGGGTTTGTCGGGTGGGTTGTGGGGGGGGTGGGGGTCGGCGTGAGGGTGGGGTGCGGGTGCCCGTCCGATGCCAGTGAGCACGTGGTCTGTGTCGGTCTGGTTTTGGTCGTGGCCGTTAGGTGGGCTGGCGGCGTGTGCGGCGGTTATGTCCGTGGTGGCGTTTGATGGTCGTACCGCCTGAGGGCCGTCTGTCCCATTAGCGCCGCAGGGGTCTTGTGGCGGGCGGTCGGGCGTCTGAGTGCTGGGGGCAGTTTGGGGTTTAATCACCTCCGACCCGCGTTCGTGTGAGGTGCTCACCGCGTCGGTTGTGGTCACGTGGTGGGCTGGGGGAATCCCAGCGGCCATGCGTGGGGTGGGTGCAGGGGGCGCTAGCGTCCCACGTGGCGTTTTGGCGGGAGTCTGGTGTCCGTTGTCCGCGTCCCCACGCTTGATTTTGGCGGGAGCCACGTGTGCGGCCGTTCCGGGTTGTGTCGCGCGTGGCGATTTGGCGGTCTCCTGGTATGCATTGTCTGCGTCCCCGCGCGTGGTGTTTGCATTTTTGACGTTACGCGTGTCTGGGCCCGGGTCAAGGGTGGCGTTTTGGTCGGCACGTGCCCAGCCGGTTAGCGAAAATCCGCTTTATGTTGTTCGTCGGCCTCAGTCGCGGCCGCTTTTCTCTCTAGCTGCCGCTCTTTGTTATTACAGTCTTGTTCACGGTGCGGGTTCGATTTTCTGTACTTGTTAGCACACCAAGCACATACATGGGCGTACTTTTCGCTGCCTGTTCCGTGGGTGGCCGTGAATCCGCATTCGTTCCCCCAGTTCCACCTGTGGCAGGGGCGGCCGTCTGTGTCAGGTACGAACTCCGGCCTCTTATAGGGGGTGTTAGGTGCAGTTTGTTCATCCTGCCTGTGTTGGGCTCGCTGTGGTGCCTCCGATCTGGCCGTTCTCCTCTTCTCCTCTCTCCGTATGCCCGCTAGGCACGCTCCTCTCTGGAGATCTTTTATGGATTGGTCATCGCGCCAGCCCTTAGGGAGGCGGTCGTCGTCTATCATGGCGAACGTTTTTTCCGACCATGCCAGACACGTCTCCCATTGCCACTCGGCGGCCATGGAGCAGATTTCATCTTGATGTTCTATGATGGCTTTGATCCAGTGGTTGGGGAGCCTTGGATCTTTCCTCATCCGGGCAAAGGCTGACATGTACTCGTGCCAGTTGCTCTCCCCCAATCCTACCTTCCCCTTCTTCTCGTCACGAATCACGTAGGTATGGGGGAGAAACTGCCTCCTACCTCTGCTCTTTGGTCGTCCTTCGTCGTTCGTCTCTAGTATTGCGTCCACGAATTCTTTGTGTCGGCGGTTGTCGTCGCTGGACGAGTCTGAGTGGGCTCGTCACGCTGTTCTGCTCCTGCGTGTTGCTGTGTGTTCGTCCTGTTCATCGTGTCCTCCTCTGTGCTTCCTCCTGTTGCTCCTGCAGCTCCGACTTGACTCGTTGGAGGTTTCGCGCCACCCGCGACCACGTGGCGATGGGGTGCGCGGCGATTCTGTTTCGTGGCGTCTCCTCCGTTTCTTGCTTCGTGCCTCGTCCGGTGATCTGCTCATGGTGCGGGATGTGCGTTTGGTGGTCTCCAGGGCTCTGACTCGCTCTGCCATGTCCTTAGAGTGGGCCGCCTGTTGCTGTATTGAGTCCGCGACCGATTGCCGTAGGAGTGCAATCTGACGCGCCGTGGTCCCGTCCTCAGACTCAGCGTCTTTTTGTACTGTCGTCTGGTTTTTTGCCACTACCGACCGTGGTCTGCCGCGGAGGCGGGGGGTCTTGGTCGTTTCTGTGTCGGCGGCTTGGTCGGCGGTCTGGGCCTGAGCCGTTGCGGCGGCATGGCGTGGTGTCTTACGTGGCGGCATATTGAGTCGCTCGGTGAGTTGCTCGGCGGTCAGCCTGTCGGCGTTGAAGCGTTAAAGTTGGAGGGGTGTTGTCGGTGCGGCGTCTGGTGAGAAGTGGGCTGGGTGGAGGGCGCAGGGCTGTGTAGGGGCGGGGGAGGAATGGGGTCAGAGGTGCTGGTTCCCGGTTGTGCGTGGTAGTGGCGCCATCTGTAGGGTAGTGGGAAATGGGGAGGGGGAGCGGTGTCGCCGCCTGTAGGGAGGCGGGGAAGGTAGGGGAGGGGAAGGGAGAGAGGAAGAAAGAGGGGGGGGGGTGAGGGGCAGCTCCGACTCGGTCCCGAATTACCCATATTACCGAAGTAATATGCACAATTTTGACAAAGGAGGAAATAACATACTTTTGCCAGGGCTGGAAATGTTATTTAGCCCTGCTTGTGGCTTAATGTTTATTGAATACATATAAAAGTAACAGAAATCTGTCATTGTAATAATTGTTTTCCAGAAATGCTCATATATATGGTCAACCAAATTACATTATTTAGGTCAAATCTGTGTTCAAATTTGGAATCCTTGAGGTCAAAAACATATCAAAACAGCCTTCACACATGATCCTATGACTTTCGGTTATGAAGTTATGACAAAATTAAATAGCGACTGGTAGCCATCTTGAATTTAGCCAATGCGGCGACCCCAATAAGCATTGACTTCGGCACCTTAAAAAAAATCAATTTAGTATGTTCTGGTCTACAACTGTGTCAAATTTCATGCTTGTATACAAATCTGCACAATAATATCCCTAAGGGTCTGGACTATATATGTGCGTGTGTGTTGCGGGTACCTATGAGCAGAGCCTGACCAATGAAATTGCATGGCTACAGAGACGTGCATAAATTATGCATTCTTAATTTTAAGTGATTTTGTTGCTACTGGCCTAGCGTGGGATTTTCAGGAGGCATGCGATGGAATGTTTGTTTGTTTGTTGTTTTACGTCCTAGCAACATCTAAGGTAATATCAGGACGGGATAAAAGGCTATAAAACTGGTTGCTAATATGGAATCTAGGCTTATTATATATTGGTGTGAGATTCTGCCTTCTTACACCCAATATCGTGTGCTTCAGCTTTATTTTCAATCGAAAAACACGAATGTATAGAAACGGTAGGCCATATTATATGTATGCCGAATAGTCTAAGCGAGTAGGCCGGGGGGGGGGGGGGAGGGCTTTAATTGTTTTGGGTCTATTTGCAATAAGTGCAACCACAATGATTATTGTGATGCTTATAGGCCTATACCTGGCTATTAGAAAACTATACGCACACATATGTACAAGTCGGTTAATGACATGAAGTGATAGTTATCTACTTGCTGTTTCCATTCCTGAAATCTCCAAGCACTCCATCAAGATATAGGCTATAGGCCTATATATAAACATATATTATATATAGGCCTTCATATTATATATATATATAAATATATTATATATATACACACCATATATAAATATATATAAATATATTTATAAACATATATATATATATATTTATATATGCATAAATATATTTATAGGTATGCATATATATATATATATATATAATGAAATGCTATGTTGATTAGGACTTATGTTAAACACACACACATACACACACACCTCGTCACTCATAATAAGGGGATAATGGATCCTTCTACGCCAAACCACCCAATTTTCCACTAAATTATTTGGTCATCATCTCTGGGGTTTTACATATTATATACAGTACTGTAGCAAATAGGTGATACTGATAGACCATTCATTTAGGCCTACTTTGACGGGTATCATGCAACTAAAGTGTATGTTTTATTTGTGTCATTTCAGTAAGTAGCTATTCAACGAACAACTTCAACAAGCCACTAATTTGTACAAAGGTAAGATCCAATTCAATTGTTTGTGAGAACTTTATTTAAAACTAGATAAAATGTATCTACCATTTTCATACTTTCTTTTCGAGAATTTACAGTTGAAAAGCTAAGTGCCCTGTTGTGCACACATAGCACTACATAATATTTGCAAATGTCTTTGATAAAAGGAGTATAATAAAATTAACAGTTGTGATAAATATACCACTTTTTCGACTTAGCTCATACTAAATATCTACCCAGGTATGTGCTTATCAATTATTGTTGTCCAAAGTTTAAATAATAATAATGTTTTCATTAATATTGGTTCAGGGTGAATATTGTATAATTTACTTATAGATACTGCATTCTGGTTTTTCAGATGGCAGCAATGCAGTACAGCACACAAATGAATGTGCTCCTCTTCCGTGAAGTTCTGAGTATAAATCCATTCAGCTATTCCCGCAAGAAACTTTTAAAGCTAAAACATGAAGAAAAGCCTTGGGAAGTTATCGCATCAAGCCTTAGACGTGTGGCTGATTTTCAGAACAAGGCCCTTTCAGCCAGGTCATGCCGAGAGCACACAGATCTTCTGTGGAAGCAATGGAAGGCTGAAAATATTAAAGCCTTCAAGAGGTATGGGATTAAAAACTGAAAGAAGTTAGGAATTTGAACAATAAAAATAGTTAAAAAAAATATGTAATAAAAGCTAAAGGAGAATTTGGATGGTACCTGGTCAGTGTATCCAAGTTAATCCTGCTGTGCAATTTTAAAGAGTAACACTAAACTAAGTTTAATAGAATCAAATTGAAAGAATTATATTGGCCTACTATTGAAGTCCCTGATTGGGAATGGTTAAATTGGTGCAAAACAAGTTAACAATCCTTTTGCGTATTTTCATCTAAATTTTGAATTCTGACAAAGACTAAATGCATGAATGATTATCACCCTTTGTAATAATGGTAATTAATTTGGTTTAATTGACGAATTTGACAATTGACTTAAAATGCACACTTTATAGAAATAATTTATGTTTGCTTCCTTTGGAATGTTTTTTTATTTGTTATCAAATATTCGACTGTCTTCAGAGATTGTAACTTATATATTTTAAATCCCTCTTTATCTTAAACAATAATGATGCTTCCTGGTCAAATGTTTACTCTATTCAACAGCACTGGTACTTATGATGAGGAAATAACTGCATTAAAACAGCTGGTTGAAGAAGTTGATCAACTAATAGAGACTGGAGTAGGACAAGGCGAGGAACCCCTAGTAAAAGATCATGTGGGGGCAGACGTTCGAAATGCAGCCATGGAGACCTTAGCAGAAACTAAAAAGAGGAAGGATTTAGAGATTGATGGTATATTCAATTATAATAGTCTATATATAAATATAACTGACAGCACATCATAGTCCAATTTATTCATTGTAATGGCTAAAGCAGAAATAACATTGGCTAATGCAGTTTTACATTTATAAAACACAACCCCAAGACATGACATGACGTGCATTAATTGGGAAATACAAGGCAGTTCTCCCAAATTTAGTAGATGTGTTTGTCAAGAATTTGGTGGTCCTGGAACACACTGATGGACAACTTCCCCTTTGCAGTTGGCTTTGTTACACTGCTAGATAAGACATTATTGCATTGGCATCTTAGTGCATATAATGGTGTCCGATTCAGTCCTATAATTTTAGTTGGTCAGGTGAGAGGTTCATAGAAATCTATTGTATGCATTCAATGCAAGGCTAAAAGATTTACACTTTCAGGTGATGACTTGCCACTTTCACTGCCTAGCCCAAAGAGGGTCTCAAAAGCCAACATACTCTCCTTTATGAAATCAAAGACCAGAGCTGAACACGAATTACGACAATCTGAACTGGATCTCCGCCAAGAAGCACTAGTCCTTGAGCGAAAGAGACTTGAACTTCAAGAGAAGAGAGACCAAGAGCAGGCAGCTGAAAGAAAGCTGTTATTGCAGCTTCTTTCAAGGGATAGGCAGTGATTTTATTTAGATGTTTTTATATGTGCTCTGTTGCATGCTTCCATCTAGTGGCCATTAATCATAATACTCATCGAACATAATAAATAACCTGTCAATATTGACTTATGTAATTAGAGCGCAGGAAGACATATGTATTAATATTATTATGAAGCATTTCCCATGAGTTATTGTGCTTGACAGCTAAATGTAGGTAAATGATACATTGTGTGGGTAATGTGCATGGAACCTATATTCAAATAATGACATATTCCTAGAAACGATCATTCTTTATTAGGTTGTAAAATGGAAAATGATATTCTTCTTTTGTTACTTGATGGAGGAAATATTGATGATGTACTATTGTGGCTGCTTGCTGATGAAGATGATGGAGATGGTGGATGGCAAGATGTAACATTCTCCCTGGATAACTGCACTAATGAACAGTGCAAGAAAATGTTTCGTTTCTATAAAGGTGATCTGTATAACCTCTGTAGATATCTTAGAATACCAGAGAAGGTTGTGGCTGACAACAATAGTAGGGCTTCTGGTATAGATGCATTATGTATGTTGTTAAGGCGATTAGCCTATCCAAACAGATTATGTGATTTACAGTATATCTTTGGAAGATCTGAAAGTGAACTCAGTCTATTCATCAACGCCATCTTAAATCATATATATGAAAATTTTGGTCATTTAGTTCGCACAACGAATATCCCTTTCATGCAAGAACCTTATTTGGCCAGATATGCAGATGCCATTCATGCAAAATGTCCCTTGAGTAATGTGTTTGGTTTCATTGATGGGACATTGCGATCCATCAGTCGACCAGGGCATAACCAACGTGAATGTTTTTCAGGCCACAAAAGAATACACGGTATAAAATTTCAGTCCATAATGTTACCCAATGGTATCATAGGAAATATGTATGGTCCAATATCAGGACGTCGCCATGATGCATTCATGTTATGGCAATCTGGCATTCTACCACAACTACAGAACTTACCTCTTCACAATGATGTTCCTTATGCTCTTTATGGTGATCCAGCATACCCTTTGAGACCTCAGTTGCTCCGCCCATTCAGTGGTGCCAGACTCACACAGGAACAACAAGATTTCAACACAAGTATGTCCTCGTCAAGACAATGTGTTGAGTGGGGATTTGGTAAAATTGTCACTCAATGGGCTTTCTTAGATTTTAGAAAGAATCTGAAGCTTCTGTTGCAGCCAGTAGCGAAATATTATTTGGTAGGTTCGCTCCTTACAAACTGCCATACATGCTTATATGGATCTCAGACAGGTGCCTACTTTGACATGGAACCTCCAACCCTTGAAGAATATTTGAATGCATAAGACATGTATTGAACATGTTTTATTTTTAGATGTTCCATAACAAATTTGTATGTTATCTATTATTCCCAGGGTTCATACAAGATGATCTCATTATCATATATTTGTTGTCTGTATCTAACAAAATTTGATCTGCATAGAACCAATTACAAATATTATCAATATTTTGATTTCCCTGAATAAATATGTTTTCTATTTGATTTGTAGAATTCTAATTAAGATTTATAGTAATTTAACTTTGCTTTTCAAGAATGTAAGTTAAATTCAAGAACATTCAACTTTCAGTGACATGTGTGAATCCTGATTATACCCAATAAAATCTAGCTGAGTATAAATATGTTACAGTGTTCATTTGAGAATATTACCACAACACAGCACATTTCAGCGTGATTTGAGACAGCAGTGCCTGTATTTATGTAAACTTGTCTCCTGCTTGCAATAATAGATTGTGAATGTGAAATTATCAGAGATTTAAATTTGGTACCAAGTAATAAAACCCACGAATTTCATGAACATAATTTCAAATTGTCTTAGTTTACCATAATTTATGTACATTGCAGTGAGATTGTGGGTGGGATGGTGAGCGGGCAGAATACTAAGCGGGACGATGTGAGAGCAGCCGGGGCAGGTTAGTAGAGCGGTTCAAGGAGTGAGGGGCAGAGCAATGGTCAGTGAGTGGGCATGCAGGAGAGTGGAGGGAGGAGCAAGGAGGAGAGCAAGCCGGAGGGCAGGAGAGCAGGCAGGAGGATGGGAGGGCGATCCAGAGGGCCGGAGTTTGATTGATTGATTGATTGATTGGTGGTTTCTTTATGCCGTGTCGGCAGCATAGGCCATATTCACGGCCGGAGGGTGGGACAGCAAGCCTGATAGCAGGAGAGCGAACCAGAGAGAGACCAGGCGGCAAGGGCAGGAGGGAGAGCAGGCGGGAGAGCGAAATGGAGGATGGGAGAGCACTGGTGAGCTGGAGGGTGGAAGGGATAGCAGGTGGGAGAGCGAGCAGAAGGGCAGGAGACCGATTTTATGTTCAAAATAAATTGTCTAAAATATTCAGTGCAATTTCAGGTTGAACCTGCTACTAAAGTTAACATAAAGGTTAAACGTCATGGTACAACTTGAACGTCACGTTCCAAGTTGAAGTTACAAGTTCAACCTCAAACTAAAGGTCTCTATTGTAACAGCCATGGCACCCACTTACACAGCCCACTTGCCACTCGCCGGCTGCTTCACTCTGCTCTGTGACGCCGGCCTGTCAACACCGCATAACACCGCTTAATCACTTACTTAACCGCTTAACCGTTACGCAAGGGCCAACGGACGACGTCACGGGTTGTTTTCAAAGGCTGGTGGAGCTTCGCGACAACCAACAAGTCGGATTCAAATATCGGCTCTGTTCTCATTAATACAAGTTAGGGCCAGCGGACGACGGCAAGGTAAGTCAGCTACGTACTGTAGCGACTTGCACTTATCGTTATTCTGACTTTCTATCTTAAGCAAGCGCCTGAACCATTACGTACGGGCCAACGGACGACGTCACGGGTTGTTCAAGGCTGGTGTAGCCTCGCGACAACCGACAAGTCGGATTCAAATCTCACCTTTTCACTACTGCACGTTAGGGCCAGTGGACGACGGCGAGGTAAGTCAACTACAAACAGTAGTGACTTGCACTGATCGCGAATCTGACTGTCTATCTTAATCTATCGCCTAACCGTTACGCAGGGCCAACGGACGACGTCCCGGGCGGTTCAAGCCTGGTGGATCTTCTTAAGCGAGTGCCTGAACCATTACGTACGGGCCAACGGACGACGTGAAGGGTCGTTTTCAAAGGCTGGTGGAGCTTCGCGACAACCAACAAATCTGATTCAAATCTCACCTTTTCACTACCACTCGTTAGGGCCATCGGACGACAGCGAGGTCAATCAGCTACATACAGTAGTGACTTAAACTTATCATGATTCTGACTCTCTCGCTTAATCGATCGCCTAACCGTTATACTCGGGCAAACGAGCGTCCTCTGTTGAACTTGTCTAATTTGATGTATGCCGAGTATTGAACTGACCGCACTAAGCCACTAATGTACTGCGGTCCTTGTGGCTGCCAACACAGAGGACCAGTCAACGAGGCTTGTCACCGCGCAGCAATGCAGACTAGGCGAGCCAGGCGGTCAGCTGACAGATCGAGCGCCATGTCAGGTGACGGTGACTTCGTGAAGGAGAAGGCGTCGGCGCCGTCCAGCCCCCCAGCTGTGCCAAGTGATGAGGAAATGGATGAGCGGAAGCGTGCCATTGCGGCCAAGGAGCAGGCGATGGAACGCCGCAAGCGCTGGGCGGATCTGGATCATCGAGAAAAACGCCTGGAGGACGACGCGGCCGACCTGTCGTCTAGACGGAAGCGGGGCCGGAGCCCCAGTAGTAGGTGCAGCGGCTCGAGGGAACGACGCCATCGCCGCCGTCATCGGCGGTCGGCAAGCTCTAGTTCGTCATCGTACAGAACAAGGAGTCGGGAAAGGCGTCAGAGAAGTAAGTGGTCAATTAAGCGCTACGTCGAGGACCACAAAGACCTCAAAAAACTGTCACCTTTTGAGATTGTTGAGGCATCCTGCGCATGGGTTCTGGACAAAAAAGACTTAGACTTACAAGATTTGCGCCGGTTTGTCAAACACCTTAAGTATATAGCAGGGAAGGCCAAGTCGGGCAGATTCCAGGACCAGGCGCATGCGTGCTATGACCTCGCAATACGAAAGCTTGCAACGGTGGACGGCTATGACGCCTTTTGCGCAGGGAACCCTGAGCTGGCACTAAAGCACTATGCCTTCGAATCGATGCGCACTCAGCACTCCAAGGGGAACAACTCAACGGGCATGGTAAGTACCATATCAGGGCTACGTGCCGAAAGGAGTGAATTCCTAGGGGGAGGGGCAGAGGGAGAAGGAAGCGACGTGTTGTTTGTGTTAATGCGGTTATTGCACCTTCAATCAATTGTTCAATCTGTGGCCCCTGTGACCCCATCCCACTAAGTGGGGCTGAGTGCTCTGCCCCCCATTGTGTTAACCAAACTAATATCGAAACTCACTGTTCACTAGTTCCGGGTGTGGGTATGTGTCCCAGCGGCTTAATGGCCCGTCGCCACTATGGCGCCCCCAGTTCACTTAGCCTGAACCTGTGTGGATTTGTTGATAACCACCTTACTAATTGCCCCATAACTCCCGCCAGTTACGGCAATCCCACTACCTTCGCCCTTTGTGACGAGACGCGTGTGTCGCTCTCGGGGGAGGAGCTTCCTGAGGGGGGTGCTGTCACGCTCCCACTGCCACGCTTCTGGCGGGTGCCTGGGCTGTTTGTCCTAATTGGGCGAGCATCGGCCACGATTGGCTAACTATTTCTCCATGTGAGAGAGGCCTCTTTGTTTCCGCCTCCGATAATTATTCGCCTGAATCAAGCAATTTTACTGTTACCTTGTCGTGTTTTGAAGCAACTTGCTGCTGCACACACTTTATAGCAGGCCGAGCCACCCAATTTAAGACTTGTCGTGCATTTTGTGACTGCTTCACCAAGGGTAATTTCGACCCTGATTGCGACTTCATTATGCGTGGCGCCATATTTGGCTTTAAAGTAATTAATCCAACTTGTACCGCAAACTACTCTGTTGGCCATCCACCCCGCTCCAATTGTGAAACAAAGAATTTTATTGATGATAAGCTTAGATCAGAGCTCACCGCGGGCTATATAAGCTACACCGATGTAGCTCCCGTATGTACTCATAACATCTTTGCAGTCCCTAAATCTGTTGCGGCTGGCTATAGAATAATTGTCGATTGTAGTAAGCCGACCGACATTTCAGTAAATAACTTTGTCTATGACATTACACAGAAATTCTCTTACCAAGGTGTTGATCTTGTCAAAATGATGATCCAAGGCGAGTTCTGTAGATATTAAGGACGCATACAGGGCGATTTCTATACACCCAACCGACCGGCCTCGCCAGGCCTTATCTTGGAACTTCGGCGAGGGAACAACAATTTTCTTTGACAATCGTCTGTGTATGGGCCTCTCCTCGAGTCCCTTCATCTTCAGTAGAATATAAATACATGAATAAATATATATATATATATATATATATATATATATACAGCGAGCAATAAATAATTAAGAATTATAGGAGCACCATACCACAGGTATACAGGTATTGCACTACCTCAGGGAGTTTGCCGCCCCTGCCATGCAGAGTTGTAAACCATTGCCTTGTGGTACAGGTTCTTGACAGAACCGAAGGCTAAGGGAGCAAACCCTGAACAGAAAACCATGTCACTGTGGCAGCATCAAGGGCGGTTGATGTATGGAACTCCCAGCATCTCCCGACCAGCCACTGCAGGGACAAATAGTTTTGCACCTGTCTGGACATGTTCTTGCCGGTGTGAAACCTCTATTTGCTCCCCGAGAGAGTGCCGCTGGTAACTTGCAAAAGCCAGCAGAACTTCAACACTTTTGCAGGCAGCTTTCATGAAATGACATCACTCTCACAGCAGAGAGCTAAATGGAGAGCGGCAGTCAAGTAATGAAAGCAGTCTTTGTCGCATCGCGACTGACAGCATGATGATGATGATGATAGGAGCACTGAGAATGGCTTTGCTGTACACCTCATGAAGTTGACACCTATGGCGGACTTTTGGTGTTTTAATGCATTTACTTTGAAACCACCCTTGCGGTGCCATTCTTTTTTTTTAAATTGTATTGAGGCTGTATTTATACTGTCCATAGCATATAAGCCTGGGTATTCAGGCTTGTTTTCAATGCTGGCCAGCTGTAGTGTCAGTGTTATCTTATCATACAGTAGATGCTGATAAGGTATTTGATTGCCTGCATTTCAGCAGCAGATAGATAGTTGGTTGGTCTGGTTAGTAATCTATGTTAATTTTTTTGGATTTTCTTGGCATATATGTGTTTTATTTTTTCTACTCTTACTACTAGACTAGCCTACTCCTATTTACATATCATAGGCTTGTACGTAGCTGTGTGGTGTGCTATCTGGCTACTTTTGGCATGGCTACTTTCCATTGGGCATCCCGCTGGTGGGCCGTGACATATCACATGCCCCTTTGCAGTGCAGCTTAGTTGGGGTTTCCTAGCCTTATTTTGCACAGATATTTTTTGTATGTTTTTAGGTCAGGAATTTGTCGTTCCTTTACTGTTTGGGCATTCCACACCTTGGCAGCCATTTCCAGCATGCTTCTCTCGTGAGCTTTTATTTGGCTTCTGGTCTGCTTTAGTAGTGGCGCATTATTTGCTCTAGTAGCCCTTTGTGGTTTTGTTAGGAGTTTATTTGTCTTGACTATAGCTGTATGCTAATGTTTTCAGATGAATTATTCTCCTATTTTCTAGCAGTTTTACTTTGGTTCTTTTGTGTATGTCATAGGTGGGGTGCAGCTTGTCTACTCTGAGGCAGATTTTCAGGGCTCTGTTCTGAAGTGTTTGCAGTTTTTTTAGAAGTTCTTTTTTCGCACCCATGTAGTTTACATCTCCATAATCAAAATAGGGGAGCACCATGCCCTTGAAGATTTTTATTGACATTTCTTGTGTCATGTAGTCTCTTAGCTTTGCAAATAGCCACAGTTTGTGGTTTACCTTTTGGACAATTTTGTTTATACATAGGTTGTAGTTTAGTTGGCTGTCCAACTCAAGGCCTAGGTATTTGTAGTGGTCTACATTTTCTAGTGTTTGGTTTCCTAGCTTACAGTGTAGTTTTCTTTCTGGCATTTGTTTATGTGAGAAGAGAACTGTTTTTGACTTGCTTGTGTTGATGGTTATTTTGTTGGACTCACACCACTCATCCAGTTTTAGTAGGAGCTTGTTTAGTTTAGTTATTACCTCCTCTTCTGTGGTGCCATTTGCATATATGACTGTGTCATCTGCATATAGTTGGAGGCATTCGGTTTGCAACCATTTTTCAAGATCGTTTATGTAGATTATAAAGAGTAGTGGCCCCAACACTGACCCTTGGGGTACACCACATGTGACAGGTTGGTTGTCTGATAGTGTATTGTTTATTTTTGTTTTCTGTTGCCTGTTGTTCAGGTAGCATTGTATCCAGTCCATAGTGTTGGATTTTATTCCCATGGATTTTAGTTTTTCCAGTAGTATTTTATGGTCTACTGTATTGAATGCTTTGCTGAAGTCAATGAAGGCTGCTCCAAGTAATTGTTTTTGGTTCATTGACGGCAATATGTCATTTGTTAGGTTAGCTATTGTTTTAGATGTGGAGTGCAGTTTCCTGAAACCCCCTTGTCTTTCGTTTAGTATATCGTTTATTTCCAGGTGTTCATTTATGTGTCTATGTAACACTTTTTCAATGAGCTTGCCTGGGGTTTGAAGAATCGATATTGGCCTGTAGTTTCCCATGTCTTGTCTGTCTCCACTTTTGTGAATAGGGGTAATGGTTGCCATTTTCCAGGCTGAGATAAAATGCCCCTGTTCAAAGGAGATGTTGAATAGGTCTACTATAGTGGCCGGGATTGCTTGGAGTGCCTCTTTCAGTATTTTGGTTGGTATTTCATCTATTCCACTTGGTTTATTTGTGTCTATTTCATTTATTAATTTGTTTACTTCTATTATATCTGTTTTGCAGGTGGGGATTTCATTCTGCACAGTTCCTGATCTATTTTCCCACCTTTTAAAAAAAAATTCTGAGAGCTTTTGTCCTATTGTGGCAAAATGCGTGTTCAATTTGTTTGCTGCATCTTTGTCTGAGAGCATTGTCCCTTCATTATCTTGGAAGTCCCTTCGTTATCTTGGAAGTGCTCTTCATGTGTGCCATGATTAGAAGAAAAGACTAAGGGGACCAGGCTGTCTAGATTAGTAACCACTTCCCGCCCACATCATGTGGCCATCGCAAAATGGGAGTCTGTGACACCTACAGGCTCAGCATACATGTTGGTCCAAATTATTTTGCGAGGTTTCAAATTGCTCCATTTTTCATCAAAGTTACTCCAGAATAATGAACAGAAGGTTATAGCGATCAACCAGAGATATTAATCTTCTTCTTTTTAAATAAGACAAACATTCAAAAGCCATGGGACTGTGCAACATTGGATATGTTGACAAGGCAACATGGGTAATTTGGCCACGAGGCAATGGAGTCCGAGTTTTCCTCATTAGCATAAGCCCTCCCTGTGCACACACTGTGAAAGCATGGCACCTGCGAAGAAGCGGCGGGGCAGGCCGCCCACTACAGCGGCAGTTAGGAGGACTCAGCCAGTCCGTAGGGCAAGGGCGGCTCCTGCTGCGCAGCAAGGGCCAGACGACCAAGGCTTGGTAGCGGACCAGGCTGGAAATAACATTCCTCGTGTTGCGGCAAGGACAGTGAGGAGGGAGGTGGTTCAACAACAGAGTAATGTTCGTCTGCTACGACAGCAGAGGAATCGGATGGAGCTGGATTTTGGTCAAAGGTTGGATGCACTAGAGCGGATAGCAGCGACCACAGGGGTGCCTGCCCCCCCTCCCCCACCCTCGCCCGCCCGTACCCCCAGAGTCGAGGTCCCCAGGCCATTGGCTCAGTCAACTCCCCGTCCAGTCCAGGCGCAACCGCTCCCAGTGGTTTCACCGTTGCCGCAGCGCTTGACACCGCGTGTGACACGTGCGTATGCAGCCGGGCAGTTTGCCTATCCTGCCCGCCCTCCCCTGCCCTCCCCGGCCCAGCACCGCAGGCATGCACACAGCCCAGGCTGCGCAGGACCTGCCGCCGGCGTCTATGCAGCTGCCGAGGGCGTCGCCCAGGCCGCAGCACCAACAGCAGTTTCCGTTGGTGACGCCAGAAGTGCTCCTTGAATCTGCACAAGCTCTACAGAAACCGAAAGGTACAGTGAACCTTCCTCATCAGTTTGTAACACGTGGTGATGCCTGTAGAAAAATAGCATTGGGGGAGGCCATGTGGGCCGAGTATTTTGCTGCTATCAGAAGGCTCATGGCCCAGCCTACGTTTCCTCAACTTTGGGTACCAGCTTTGTTAAATCATGAAGAGCTCGCAATCATGGCAATAACTTGGCACTGGCCAACCTGCAGGAGGTGGTCGGAAAAAGTGTTTCAAATGGTGGGGGACGGGAGGCTGAAGGAGGGCTGGCACGCGGTGTCGGCCATTAAGGGTCTGCAGAGGGATGTGTGTACCGAGGCGGTGCGCGCGCTGCAGGCTAAGCCACAGGCGTATCATGTGCCGGACTACACCCGGCAGGTAGCGGGGGCACCTGTTAACGTGGCGCCAGTGGCAGCGGCGGCGGCATGTGCTCCTATTAACAGTAGAGATGATTTCTCTAAAGAGGCGGACGGTAAACCATGTTATTTGTGGAATTGGGGGAAGGACTGTGGCTTCAGCTCTTCCCATGGCATTCTCCCGGAGCGCTACCCCCCCATATGCGCGTGGTGTGCTTACAAGTTCAAGAGGCAGCTTCCAAATAAGGAGCAAGACTGTTTGAAAAAGAGGCGGTTTACAGATAAAAAAGCAGCTGCTGATAATGCTCCACCAGCTCCCCCTGTAAGTGAGAATGTTTGTACGTGTGTGTTGCATTTGACTTATACGTGTTTCTCGTCGGCAAAGGCCGAGCGTTCGGACCACGTGGTGTGTACCCCCCCTCCCTCCCAAAACCCCGCCCCACACTCAGTCCCCCCCCCCGCCCACCTCTGACCCTCCGCCCACGTTCCCTCCCCCACCCACCCTACAACCCGTCCTCTCAGTCCTACCCTCCGCATGCCACGTGGTCGATAGTAGTGCTTGAGGCGAGGAGGCCTTGCACGCAGGTGTAGGCAAGCAGGTGGTCACGCCTCATGACTTGTGTGCAGTAGTAGCGGCTAGCGAGGTGGCTGCGGTTGACCTCACCTCTAGTTCACTACTGCCATTGACAAATGATCTTAGCGTGCCTGAGTTAAAGTTTGACTGGTTTGGTATACCAGTTGGGGTAGCATTGTCACTAAATAATGATTATTTGCCATGAACGACCTCCCCCCTTCACCACGTGCGTTTAGTAGCACGCTGTTTAGTTTCTGGCCGCTTGCCGAGAGTCAGGCTTGGGTATTGTGTAGGGATCACAAGTTAGTCTATGATGCGGTAAGAGCTACGAGTTGGCCGAATTATTTGAAAGCGAGGATTCCCTTATGTTCGGGGCTCATTATTCCAAAATGGAGGGAGTTGCTAGCGGATTTTCCTGATACTTTACTAGTTGACCATTTGGAGTTTGGGTGGCCGATAGACTACACGGCGGCCTTTCCACCGACTCCAACATACAGGAATCATGCAGTTGGGGCGGAGGCAGATTTCCACATTCTTAAGTTCATTAATACTGAGCTGTCGCATAATGCTTTGATGGGACCGTTCTCGGATGCCCCGTTTTCGCCATGGTTCCAGTGTAGTCCCATGATGACGAGGCCTAAGAAGAATTCAACCCCGAAACGAATTATTATCGACCTCAGTTTTCCAGCAGGGAAAGGGGTGAATGCAGGCATAAAAAAGGGTTATTATTTGGGGGACCCATTTAATTTTACCCTTCCCTCTGTTTTGACCCTCACAGATAGGCTGACTAGGCTGGGTCCGAATGCGTGGCTCTGGGGAGCCGATTTAGCGAGAGCTTATAGACAGCTTAGGGTGTGTCCGCTGTCTTTTCCCTTGTTAGGTATCTCAATTGGGGGGAAGTTCTATGTCGATGTGGCCCCCCCTTTCGGCTGTAGGACGTCCGCGTTAGCATGTGCTAGGACAACGAGGGCGTTGGTATGGCTGCTGAGAAACGAGGGTTTCTACGCATTATGTTACTTAGATGATTTCATAGGAATTGAGGCGACGCAGGTCAAAGCGCAGCAGGCGTATAGTAGGTTCATGGCATTGACCGAGGCTTTGGGCCTGGCACTGGCACTAGATAAGTGTACGCCTCCAGCAACGGTGATAACTTGGTTGGGTTTCGTAATTGACTCGGTTAAGTTGACGGTTACTCTTCCAGAAGAAAAAGTAAAGGAGGTCTTAAGTGAATGTACAGAGTGGGGTACAAAAACTAAAGCGTCTCGTAAACAATTTCAGAGCTTGGCAGGCAAACTGCAGCACTTGTCCAAATGCATAAAGCCTGCTTCACGATTCTCTAATAGGATTCTCGCCGCTCTCCGTAATGCTCCCTATCATGGTTTTCATACCTTTAGTTCAGATATACTGCTAGACCTTGAATGGTTTGTGGAATTCGCGGAAACCTATAATGGTGTACAGTTAGTTCCGGGGGCACCAAGGAAAGAGTGGCTGATAGAATGCGACTCGACACTTAAAGCGGGCGGGGCGTTTTCAGAAACCAAATACTATTCGGGGGTTTATCCAGAAGAAATACTATCTCGCCAGTTCAATATTTCGCAGCTAGAGGCTTTGAATCTTGTGCACGCGGTTTCCTTGCTGTTGCCGGACAAGCCGCATAATTTTTAAGTTGTGGTGAATACTGATAACTCCGCATCTCAGCAAGTGCTGGAGTCTGGTAAGGGGAAGGATGCTGTTCTCTGTGCCTGTGCCAGGCAGTTGTGGCTCATAGCAGCGAAGCTAAATTTTGATATCGAAATTAGACATAAGCCAGGAACGGAGTTGGTTCTGGCGGATGCACTCAGCCGGGCGCCCCACTCTAGTGTCAGTAGAGATAAGGCGGTAAAGCTTTGTGCTGTTCGGAATATCGAGCTGGTAGAAGTGCTATTCACACTGGGTATCTTAGATTTTGCATGTTAATGTTGTATCTTATCTGGAAGATATTTTTATTTTTTTTTGCCTATATCTTCCAGGCTACTCGTTGACGCACCACCAAAGACTGCTAAACGTATATTCAAGCGCACTTGCTGATCGAACATGGACTAATAAAGCGGGCCACATCAACTTGTATATTAAGTTCTGCAACTTGTATAATGTCATTGTCTATAAACCGCAACATATGACTTACTCTCTTTTTTGCTATTCCTTAGCGACCATCTTAAGGCATCGGGCTGGGTATTAAATTACTTCAGTTCTGTTAAATCCTGGGTTACGGCGGCGTCTCCGGATGCAGTGGCCTTTGAAGCTCCTGAGATCAGAACCATGAAGCACGGACTCTGCAAAAACTCTCCGCATATAACGGTAAGAGCTCCACCTCTTTTCCCCTCTGATCTGAGGCTAGTGATTAGTTTCCTCTATAACATGACCCCGCCGCCCATGGTTCTGATCTCCGCCTTGATAATTGCTTATATGACGATGTTAAGACAAAGCAATTTAATCGTTAATTCCCAGTTCACTCCTGTTTCAGCCCATGTACTTAGATTTAAAGATCTCGAACTCACTCATAATGCCCTCTATGTTACGGTACGGTCTTCAAAAACATGTGCGGTGTCATTCTCACCCATTGTATTCAGGCTGCCAGAAGTGTTATCCTCTCCTTGCTGCCCAGTCCAGGCATGGATGAAATACCTTAGTACGGTAACTCCGGTGCCTGACACACCGGCATTTCTGTTGCCTTCCGGTCTCCCGCTCACAGCCAGTACTCTAGTGCGAGCATTGAGAATCATTTCCGCTGCCGTGTTTCATAAAGATCGAGCCTTTACGCTGCACAGTCTTAGACGAGGTGCTGCCCAAGCCTGCCAAGGTGCAGGCCGAACTATTGATAGTATCATGCAAGCAGGCACGTGGAAGTCAGACGCAGTGAAATCTTACTTAAAACCTATTCATATCAGCGCTGCACCAGCAGCACTCTCTCTACTTTTGGTTTGAGTGCTGTGTCTAGTTAGAACATCTAAGAATAGTTCGATGGAGTATGATTCTGTGACTCGTTGTTAACATGTACCTTCTATCTTACCTAGTCCTTGTCCCGGACCATAATTCGGTCGACTGCGCACACTGATCACCTCCTCTGATCGTCACGA
This sequence comes from Branchipolynoe longqiensis, assembly GCA_030323885.1. Taxonomy (NCBI): domain Eukaryota; kingdom Metazoa; phylum Annelida; class Polychaeta; order Phyllodocida; family Polynoidae; genus Branchipolynoe; species Branchipolynoe longqiensis. The sequence goes on from CM059189.1 coordinate 56,028,748, forward strand.
TGCCAACAAATAACATGACTGTTATCCTGATCTGCGCAAAAACTCCTTGATCTACGCACTTGTTACGGCAATGTAGCCACTAGACTGATACGCTCCTGGAGTATTGATTAAATTTTGTTATAATAAATTTTGTTATGTCCACCTCTGCCTTGCCTTCTTTGCCTTGTGAGCCGAATTAAAGTTGCATAGTCCGATTGTTTTGGGTTTCTGTCATTTTTGTGAGATAATTGATTAAATTGTTTGTTATTATCTACCTTACTTTACTTGGAAGTGACTTTTACTTTGACGGGCTAAGTTTCTAGATATTTGAAGTGCAAACATGTGAAATTAGTTTTGGCAAGCACGCCAAAACTCCGACACCTCAGGCTTCTGCAGCAACAGGTTCTGTTAAATTGCATCAGTATTCCCTTCTATGTGGTGGCAAATGTTTATTAAGTGCACCGGTTTCTAAGTTAGATATGTAGAATTAAATCTAGATAATCGTTTTTGTTTTGAAAATGTTATGTTTTCATCGGACTATGCAGCTTTAAATTAGGCAGTAAAGCAGCATCATTCGCTGAAAGCATCACATTTTCTAAACCAAAACGCTTACCTAGATTTGATCCTACATATATCCACCTCAGATACTGGTGCACTCATTAAGCATGGATTGCAATTAAGAAATGCGTACAGCATTTTGGTACGTGCACCAAATTTAACTTAGCATGTTTTCACTTTAATTATCATCAAAGTTAATCCTTTAAAACAATAGTTATTTCTAGCTAAATTACGTTAATTGCACCGATCATGTCAAAAACATAAAATTAGCAGATTATATTATTTTTAAGTTGCATAGGCCTATAGTCTGATGATTTTTAGTATGCTATTTGTTTCCTTTTAATTGTCTGTAGTTGATAAATTACATTCAGTTTTTTTTGTTTAGTTTTTTTGTCCATTAGTTGTTTAAGCAGGGGAAATTTCAGTCATAGACGACTGGTCTTCCTCATTCCACTGCTGGTCGATAGAAAGCCCGAGCCTACACTTTTACCGACCCAAGGGATTTTTAACCTCCAACACCACATAGACATGGTATGAGGGCAACTGGCCTTTGGTGACGCTGTAAGTTATCCACAGCGGTGGAAATCCAAATTGGCAGAGGTGGGGGCACAGGAAATCGAACTGCCGACCTTCAGATTAGGAGTCTGACCTAGAAAAAAGTCAGACACTCTAACCACTCCACTACAGAGAACACCACGAATAGAATATCCACCTTACTTTAGTTTGAGGTAACTTGTATTATGAATGGCTAACTTCAGATTTCAAAACTTACTAAATTACTTTGGACATACACATCAAAATTCTGGTACAATATGCTTTAGCATGAACAAGTTTGATTAAACTGACTACCATTCTAGGGAGCAACAAATGCTTATAATGACTGCACCAGTATTTAAAGTTTCATAGTCCGATGGTTTTGAGTTTCTGTCATTTTCTGAGATCAATATATTAGGTTGATGGTTATATTCTATCTTACTTCAGTTTCAAGTAACTTTTGGATTAAATGGCTAACTTTGGAGATATTTGAAGTTCAAACATGTAAAAGTAATTTTTGCAAGGCCACCAAAACTCTGACACTATAGGCTTCAGCAGTAACACATTATATTAATTAACTCGCCATTCCCTTATATGTGGCAGCAAATGCTTAATAAGTGCATCAGTATCTAAGTTAGATATGTAGGATCAAATCTAGATAAATGTTTTGGTTTTGAAAATTTGATTCCTTTAAGTTAAATAATATTATGTAGAATCAAATCTAGATAAGCGTTTTCGTTTCGAAGTTTTCCCGCTTTCATCGTAGCTAGCTTTAAGTTTAAAGCTGTATAGTGCGATGGAGCATCCAATTTTCAAAACCAAAACAATTATCTAGATTTTATTCTACACATTTAACTTATTAAGCATGTGGTCTCATATAGAAGGGAATACTGAGTTAATTTAATAGAACCTGTTCCGATTGAAACCGATAGCGTCAGAGATTTTGGCATGCTTGCCAAAACTAATTTGACAAATTTACACTTCAAATACCTCAAAAGTTAGCCAAAAAAAATTCTAGCACCATCGGACCATGCAACTTTAAGATAAATGTTACTTAAAACTAAACTAAGGTTAGATTATAACGATCAATTTAATATCCTGATCTCAGAGAAATGACTAAAAGTTAAAACCATATGCAACTTATACACGCACACGTGCAAGTCTTATCTGAGCCTTACCATTTCCTTAACAATAACAGCCGGAGTGTTCTAAAAGGCAAGAGGGAGAGGCGGGAAGGGTGGACGCGGGCGTACCGGGGAGGGTTGAGTAGGCGTTGGGCTGCCACCTGACGTTGAGAGACATGAGCCATCTGGACTGACTGCAAAATGGCAAATAATTTTATTTTATTTATTTTTTAAATTGGTGATCGTCCCCGACCGTACCTGAACAATCGCCCGCCCCTGACTGTTAAATGGGCGCCGGGATAGCAGCAATTCAACTTTAAATTTCTAAATGAAAATGCAGTGTTCATTGTTTGACTGAAAACAGTGTTATGTGTACATGAATGACATATCATCCTTTTATCGATCTATTGTGGTCCAATTATATGTTTTTAACTGAAAAACCACACACACAAAATGGCAGGTGAAAAAGCTGCATGCCTTCATGATGCGACATCTGCATTCAATCATGAGGCTAACCTGGAAGGACAAAGTAACAAATAAGGAAAGACTCGAACAGACGGGGTTGCCCTCTATGGAAGATCTTCTGATCAAAAACAATCTCCAGTGGACTGGACACCTCATGAGGATGTCATCAGACAGGCTACCAAAGCAGATCCTCTGTCTTCTGGTTACAGAAAGAGAGGGCGCCCTCGTCTCCGGTTCAAGGATACCATCAAGAGAAACCTGCAGCTGAGAGACATTAAGACCGACTCATGGACGCAACTCTCACAGCAGAGAGCTAAATGGAGAGCGGCAGTCAAGTTATGAAAGCAGTCTTTGTCGCATCGTGACCGACAGCATGATGATGATGATGATGATGAATGGTCAACAGCTGCGAGAATATACATATATATATACATACATACATACATACATACATATATATATATATATATATATATATGCGCGTGCCTCCCATATTACTACCTCTAGTTCTTATCCCCATGTAAAATATTCCGACTTTTTGGGACTAGTTCATAAATAAATAATAGTTTAAATAAATTCTAAAATATCTACTTTTCATGAAACTTATATGTGAAGCATTAAGAAAACTGGTTTAATCATATTTATATGATCCCGTTATTTCTATGTAGTCATTATAATAATATTCCAATTATATAATTAGCCCTCTAAAACCGCTCTAATAATACGTAATTCATTCTACCATGTTGGTAAATACATATGCATAATTTTCAAACCAAGTTGTGAAACCATGGTAGATTATGTATATTAAGTGATAATTAATATCAGATTGTTCTAAGGTTCTACATCAAATATAACCACTGGAGATAAAAACTCTGGAAAATTATTACTGTATTGGTATATTTACATGTATACTGAATTGAAGTCTGTTGGTATTATATATTGTATAAAGGGAGGTAAATGTTGAAACTAAGGACAGCATATACAGTTGCTGCAGACTGTGGTTTCTTCATCCAGACAAGTCTGTGAAGAATGCCACAGAATGGGTACAATAATTAAGTTAAGAAACTGAGTTATGTGTGCCTGTTATGGTATGATTTACACATGCGAGTATCTGAGGGAGTGGTAGCACACAGCTGACATGCATGGGGGCTGTGTGTGTGTGTGTGTTTGCAGGACCTGCCAATTCCAGGTGTCAAGCTGGAGGTGGGAGGTGGAGTGTGTGTGTGTGTGTGTGGTGAGCCCTCCCTGCCCCACCTCGTGGCAGTTTGCTGAACTAAAGATGATGCAATATGTAATTCTCAAAGTAAGGCATGTAGAAACTCCTACTATTTTGGAGTTGTCGCAATCTAAGGGACTGGTAACCACGGGTGTTATGTAAAGATAAATAGGGTTGATACTCCCATATAAGTGTGTGATTGGTGAACTTGATGGAAAAATATGTATCTGACTTGGGGTTGGTGGGTTGCCCCCCCACCCCCTTACCCAGCAAGGGGGGAGGGGCTGGTGGGAGTGGTGAGGGTCCACCCACTCCCACCCTGCCTCCCCCCACCACTGACTGGAGGAGTTCAGCCAATGAAAAACAACCATACAGTTATGTAATGGTATTTAAAACTTAGTTGAATTGCTGCTAGCCAGACGCATTTTAAAGTTTTTAAGGGTTTTTTTTAATTAAAAGAATATATCAAATAAAAATCAGGGACGGTTGATTTTTCAGGTATGGGAGGGGTCGATCACCAATCTTTTTTTTTATTTGGGTTAGGGGTACTATGTCGTCGACACCTATTACCCCCATTAAACATCCTGCCTAAATCTGTAGATGCATGCTCTCTAAAATAGTTCAAATGTTATTAGCCTAAAGCAATCCTAATACATAATTAGTTTAAGCATAAGTAGGTATATAACGATATCATCTCTGGGTCCCGATGTCAAGCTTGCAAGTTTTCCAAGTTGGTCCCATGTGGGTGCAGGAGAGAGCATTTATCAGAGGGTGCCTGATGTTCTACCCCCTGGAGATTTGCTTCCACATTTCTTTGAATGGGGGTGCTGGGCATAGATTTGTTTGGGTACAGTACAAAAACAGGCGAGGGGCCCCTGCCGCAGCCACCGTTGGTGCTTAAAGGAATTTTCTATTTTCTGGAGAAACTATGGCATTTACAGACTTTTATTTTGAATTTTCTATCACTCGCTTTGCAGGAATTCCTGACATTGCGAGACACTCTGAAAACCCTGGAGACAGGTTAGAATAAACTGCTCCTCCCGCGCCCTTGTCTCCCCTCCTCCCCCCACCTTTATCTCTCACTCTCCCCCCCCTCACTCTCCCTCACCACCCCCCGCCTTTCTCTCCCTATCGCTCTCTCTCTCGCCTCCCTCTCTATCTCCGTCCCTATTCCCCCTCTCTCCACTCTTTCCCTCTCTTTTCTCCCACTCTCTCCTGCCACGTTTCTCTCTGTCTCTCTCCTCTCCATTCCTCTCTCCCTCTCAGTTTCCTCTCCCTCTCAGTCTCCTCTCCCTCTCAGTCTCCTCTCCATTCCTCTCTCCCTCTCAGTCTCCTCTCCCTCTCAGTCTCCTATCCATTCTCCTCTCCCTGTCAGTCTCCTCTCCCTCTCAACATCCTCTCCATTCCTCTCTCCCTCTCAGTCTCCTCTCAATCTCCTCTCCAGTCTCCTCTCCCTCTCAGTCTCCTCTCCATTCCTCTCAGCCTCCTCTCCATTCCTCTCTCCCTCTCAGTCTCCTCTCCCTCTCAATCTCCTCTCCAGTCTCCTCTCCATTCCTCCCTCTCTCCCTCTCAGTCTCCTCTCCCTCTCAGCCACCCCCCCCCCCCACCCCCCGTCAAAGGAGGGAGTGGACACGGGTCTTGGTGTGGACGTGAGCATGCGCGCAGTTTGGTTGTTGTCTGTTTGTTGGGGCTTTCTATCCTAGCAACATCTAAGGGCCTCAGTAAATACCCTACAGAACAGTTTTTTTGTTTGGGCTTTACCTACCAGCAACATGTAAGGTCATATCAGTGTGGGTACCGATTTGTGACAATGCGCACTCATGGTGACTGTATAGTGTTTCCCCACTAGTAGACCAGACCACGGGCAGCAGGACCTAATATCCTACTCATTCATATCATCCTGAGAAAAACAAATCCAGCGGGTTAAAACTGAAAACCGGATAAGCTACCCGGAGGCTCGGAAGCAGGTTGAGGGGCCCCTTCACCACTTGCCAAGAGCTATGCCGCGGTGGCAAAGCCCGTTACCAGGACAATCGATTGCCAGACCGATTTGACATGGCTGTCGGGAGAGAGGCCCATGGTCTGCTCACCGACCCAGAGTCCGAGTGTAAAGCCATCTGGGAAAAAATCTGAAATAAAATCTGCCTCTGTTCAGACAGAGGCTGCTTCAAGTTCTACACACAAAACAATTGAAAAAGGAAAAAAAGAAGTAACAAAGAAAAGCGCTCTAGTGCGCGAAAGACCACTCTCGGGCCTTATGGCCAAGGGGGCAGCATCCCCCATCCCCACCGGAAATCAGTTTTCTGCGCTGCAGGATATTGATATGGCCGAGGTTCCCCCGAGCCGCGGCCGTAGCGTGTCCCCCAAGGTGAAACTTGTGGGACGTGTGCCTGTCACGCCGCCAATATGACAGGCGCACATATAATACAATGGAACTGCCAAGGTTTTAGAGCAAACTTCAGTGAGGTGCGGTTGCTTTGTGAGAGGCTTTACCCTCTTGCCCTTTGCTTACAAGAAACATATATAAAGGCTACTGATCAGATCTCCCTAAAACACTACAATATGTATCATTGTTATGCGCTGGATGGGGAACGAGCCACTGGTGGCTCGTCCGTTCTGGTGCGTGAAGACATGATACATACCCCCATAACCTTAAATACAACTTGCCAAGCAATAGCCATTCGAATTAGTCTTGATAAAACCATTACGATATGCTCCATATATATTCCCCCTAACTCCATTTTTTCAACACAAGATTCAGAAACTTTAACGGATCAGTTACCTTCCCCCTATATTTTAATGGGGGAATTCAATGCACACAACCCCTGTGGGGTAGTGCAAACACAAATAGCAAGGGCAGGGGAGTTGAGAATTTCCTGGGCAATCGCGCTTTGAGCTTTCTAAATGATGGGTCCCATACCTATGTTCATCCTGGGTATGGGACCTCCTCTGCGATCGTCCTCACTATTTTGCAACCGGATCTCCTGCTGGACTTCTCATGGAGAGTCTGGAACGACCTTTGTTGAAGTGACCATTTCCCTATCGTGATTACAACCAAAGGACCAGCTCGGAACTGGAAGGAACTGAGCTGGCGGCTGAACAAAGCCGACTGGGCACTGTTCAAGTTTGATCGTGCGTTGTGGGTGAGGACAAGCTGACCTGGCAGCCACAAACCCGGCAGTGTATTAGCGGGTGGCATTCTTCCTCATCTGACACCATGTAAAACGTCTGAACACTTTGACTTCTGGATACTGAATCTATATTCACCGTCCAGGGCTCTGAACCACCAGCCAAACTTTCCATGATGTCATCTCATTAACATATTCCTTTGTTCTCTCTCAAAGCCTGGATCTCATTAGCATATATTACAGACGTGTCCAGATGTCTATTACACATATATTACATATAGTAGATAGATAGATGGATAGATAGATATAGATCGGTTGTTCCCTGAATTTGGGTACCACTTTTGTGACATGGAAACAAACATTCCTTCGAATAGCAGAAAACATTCCAAATAATTGCATAATCCATATTCATATGAAGGTTTACGTGTTGTATATATGCAATGCAAATGATAACTAACTATTTATCTGTTATGCCAATTTACCCATTAAATAACGAAAGGCAACAATAATTATTTGACTTGTTATGAAAAAAAGAATGTTATTTCCCACTTAACATGGTATCCATTTTCAGAGAAGGATCCAGACACATTTGTCATGATTCTGCAAATGCTTAAATCGTGATGACATCAAACATGGGAAATCTCATGATTTTCACTAACTGTCCTTGATCAAATTTTTTTTAAATGAATATCTCTGGTTATATTTGAGATATTGACGTCATTTTTGTATCAAACTTATCAGAATGCAAATATCTATAATTTGATGACATTGTTTTTAACTTTAAGCGATATCCCCATGTCAAAACTAAAAAATAAAATGAGTAGTCTAATTAGCATGCCAAGCCTATGATTAAGGTAAAACTGCTGAGAGTGAGTGCTAAATGGTGGTTATCAATATACACAAATTTGTAGAGACACAATTTATATAATGTAATATTATATTTTTCATACATAATTATGATAATATTGAGTAAAATCATGTTTTACAATCGTTTCCAAGTTTTCAAACCTCAATTAAAAAATATTATTACTGCCCGAAGTCATGGATATGACACTACAGCTAGGGATGCACTCACTCGCAGTACACAACGTGCCTTAGTTTGGAGTATCTACTCATACACAGGTTAATTCTGAAATCATAACAAATGATGGTTCTACTCAGGTAGGCCCTAGATATCTAGAAAGTGTTGAGTCTACTATTGATGGCTCTTAATCTTATCAAATCCCCTGATTATACTAGGTTGCCTAATCCGGTATTTTTTACTAATATTCTTCACTTCATTCCAGGACTAACTGGGAATGCCCAACACCAAGCTCAGGCAGTGTGGAAGTGGAATGCAATTTGTGTACAACTAACACGCAGTAATTATCATTCATTTGCATCACTAATGACTACATGCACGGTTTGTTCCCGAGACCCAGTTATGCATCCTATCTTATGCCATGACTATGGGCCAACAGCCTTCTACTGCAACGGGTGTTTTTAAAAACACTTGAATGTTGCTCCCCTTCACATTGCCCTTCTCTGGCAGGTATGTCATTATACACACAACTTTAATTATAACACATTTGATATTAAATATAATTGTTGTACCTTGCTATATAACAAAATTAAAAATTAACGAAATTTTTCTTCTAACTCTGAGATAACCAAGCTGTAAGTTGCTTTATGAATGATATGTTGATATCTTTTCAAATCACATCCAGGATTCTTAACCTTCACACTATCAGATGGTGTTCTTCCTTTTAGTATATAATAAGTTTTGAATTTAGGTTAATTTGCATTAAGACAGAGTGCCACAGAGATAGGTGAATAACTTGTACTAAATATATATATGCTCTATCAGATGGTAAGTTTTGAATGTGGGTTTCGATCCATTTACATTACGACAGAGATAGTGGACTAACATGGCAAGATAAATTTGTTTATTGCAGGGTGAGCTCTTTATCCCATACACCCGGATCAGGTCACCACCTCTGCAGTTACCGTCTCATGGAAACAATATTCGTGACATATGTGGCACTGTTAAACAGACCACCATCACGACCTTCGATGTGTATGGTCAGTTAGCTGTAACCTGCTTTTGCCATATATCTCTTTTGATCACTATAAAATATATTGGCGTGTGCTCAATCACTCAGCATATTATAATGACATTATGAGGTTATCACTCCATTCATACCTGTGACTGTGTGTTGTTTTTCAATTTCCCATGTAGTAAACGCTTCCCACTCATATGTCTAAAGCTTATGTCACAAGGATGTTTCTTTTCCAGGTAGGAAACACTTCCAGAACTTCAATTTCTGCAGCTGCATGGACCGGACAGAAATACTTGTCCAGTTAGGTTTCTGGCCGATTACACCTACAACCCCTACTACAGCCATTGACGTGCGCCTTATGGACCGTGCACACTCCTTCTTGCTGGAAGGACCTATTGCATTGAAAACGTTTTGTTCTGCCACCACTGATCACACCCAGACAGCACACAGTCGTCGGCCCGACGGCGGCCCAACGGCGGCCGCTCCGGCGGCCCGACGGTGGAAAACGCCGTCGGGCCGACGTTGTTTTGTCCAACCTCCCGCCGTCGGGGCGACGGCGGCTGCCGCCGTCGGGCCGACGGCAGCAGCGCCGTCGCCTGCCGCCGTCGGGGCGACGGCGGCTGCCGCCGTCGGCCAACGGCGACAAAAGCCGTCGGGCCGACGTTGTTTTGTCCAACCTCCCACCGTCCGCCCCGACGGCGTTTGTCGCCGTCGGGGCGACGGCGACAAACGCCGTCGGGCCGACGAGCCGAGAAGACACTGTCACTGTAAAAATATTAGTTTTATTCAAAATTAATAGAAATCGAGATCCCATACCATATAAATTTAATATAGTCTGTACGTATTGACACTATAGTGACAGTGTCTTCTCGGAAAAAAACAAGATGGCGGTCCTTCGTCAAAATTCCGTTCAGGGTAATTCAAATCGTATTAACACGAATAATTCCATTAATACTTCGTAATAAATTACAAAACTTTTACAAAATAATCTAAACATATTAATAAACAAACCTGGTAAATGATTCCTTAAAATTCCTGGGATTTCTGGAGTTACTGGTAGAAAAAGAACACTGATCAACAATCGCACGTGTTCCGGTGGCGATTCGAAGTAAACAAACCGTATCGGATGATTCAAAGCGTATTAACACGAATAATTCCACTAATACTTCGTAATAAATTACAAAACTTTTACAAAATAATCTAAACATATTAATAAACAAACCTGTTAAATAATTCCTTTAAATTCCTCCGATTTCTGGCGTTATTTGTTGAAATAGAACGCTGTCCAACGATCGCACGTGTTGTGCTGGCTACTCGAGCCGGCGACTCGAGTCAGGTGGGGATTCGAAGTAAACAAACCGCATCGGATGATTCAAAGCGTATTAACACGAATAATTCCACTAATACTTCGTAATAAATTACAAAACTTTTACAAAATAATCTAAACATATTAATAAACAAACCTGCTAAATAATTCCTTAAAATTCCGGGTAATTCTGGAGTTATTGGTAGAAAAAGAACACTGATCAACAATCGCACGTGTTCTGCTGGCGACTCGAGCCGAAATCCAAATTTAAAGAACTGCGCAGGCGCGGCCCACCACCGTCGGGCCGACGATGGCCCGACGGTATACCAAGTGTGGAAAATGAATGCAAACCTGCGGCGGCCCACCACCGTCGGGCCGACGATGGCCCGACGGTGAATCAAAAGTGGAAAGGGATTGAACCCTAACGTCGGAATACAACCGTCGGGCCGACGGTGGCCCGACGGTGGCTCACAAGTGGAAAAGGATTGAAACCTAAGGTCGGGACACCACCGTCGGGCCGACGATGGCCCGATGGTATACCAAGTGTGGAAAATGAATGCAAACTTGCGGCGGCCCACCACCGTCGGGCCGACGGAGGCCCGACGGTGGCCCGACGGCTCAAAAGTTTAACCCTAACGTCGGAACACCACCGTCGGGCCGACGATGGCCCGACGGTGAATCAAAAGTGGAAAGGGATTGATTCCCAACGTCGGAACACCGCCGGCGGCCCGACGGTGGCCCGACGGTGGCTCACAAGTGGAAAGGGATTGATTCCTAACGTCGGAACACCACCGTCGGGCCGACGGTGGCCCGACGGTGGAAAGTCGGTGCCGACGGACCGACCAATAGCCGACGTCGGGCCGACGGCTGTGTGCTGTCTGGGCAGAGCCTGCCACACTACGCGCATGAAACAAAGGTAATACAGTCAGACCGCAATCAGGTGCAATGATTTGTCATGACACTGGTAAATAATAACATACCAATTACGTTTTAGAATACCCAGATAACAAAAAAACCTCCTACTGACGTCACTATAGCGTATGCAGTTTAAAACGTTATATGATGTTATTTTATAACGTCGCAATTGTTAAAGTGTAGTGCATCTCTTCGTTTCATATTAAATTATCATAGAAACCAATAGGGTTGTTGTATTTCCTCTACCTTTACATTCAGTATCAAGAACTTTCGAAGACCTCTGTCAATGCTAAACTAAAAATATGCCGTTCGACACCGACTTCCAATGGTAGATGCCGACATCTTTCCCCGATGTACCAATTGGCCTATTTTCATAAGACCGATTCATATTGTTATTTTTATATTAATTTATATCATTCCCTAGTGCAAGCCTATGCATTTTGCTTTCTTAACAGTTTGCACTATATCACACTATCCTGTAATGTGCTCCACAGCACACTCAGTTTGTCTACGATGTCCATCGGTCGAGTGCTCTGTGCCAGACTTCGCAAATGGCAGCAAATGTCCCATCTGTGAACATACCAAAGATGAACTACCACTGGTATTGAGTCTCAATGGTAATTTCTGATCGGTGCGGGAAAAGTATGGCAGGTCCCAGCTTCTATCCACCACAGCAAGGGACAAAATTCTTCATTCCTCCAGAAGATGTCAAACCTTATCTTCGAGATGCTAACCAGCTGGCAAAGGTAGACGTATGTATTCTGCCTCAGAAATGGAACTTTCTTCCGCCCATAAAGCCATATTCATGACAATTGAATTTACAATATATTTCCTATTGCTAGCCAGCAACTTTCTTCTGTCCAGCAATACTGACAGTGCTGTGTGTTGTATTGACTTGTCTGGATGCCAAATGGACCAAATTATGTAACTACCGTAAACCTGAATCTTTAGTGAAGAGTTGAATTGAATGTTGGTAGTCAATCCTTATTGGTTCTCACAGTGAACACCAGGTGGCAGCACCACGCTGTAGTCTGCCAATACGACATCTCTCTTTGTCGGATCAATACACTTTAGTTAGTTGTCATAATCTCTCAGACTACTGTCTTTTCCCCACTAAAGCCATACTCACAGCCATGTCATGACAACACAATTTAAAATATATTTGACAGTGCAAACCAGGCTCGAACATCATCGATACGTAACTCTTGCATAAGATTTGCAAACTGCCCAAACTGCATTCTCCTATCCAACCATGGTCGAACCTAGATAAAAGATTCACCCGTTGTAGTACACGGGTGAAGACCAGCCTTATATAAATACGGGCGAAAATAGCGTTAGTATGAAAGTGAGGCTCCAGTATGGAAGTGAGGCTCCAGTATGTGGCTCCAGTATCAAATGGATACTTCTATAGGCACAGAGTTGGTGAAATGGGAGAGAATGCAAAAAGACAAGATGGCGGCCACAGAACACCGTCGATTTCACTTTTAAATTTTATTAAACTAGATATTATATTATATTTTTCAACTCAAAAGTAGCGGGTAAATAATAAAACATATGTAAAGAATAATTGCTGCTTCTTAGATTGTAAAATTAGGCTCTCAGTTCTTTGACCCGTTTTTTCGCCAGCTTTTACATAAGGCTGGTTTGCACCCCTACTGCAGCAGTACGGGGTGAATCTTGTACCTAGGTCGAACCCACACACTTCTTCTCTTTTAAGTCTTCTCTGGATTAGCAGAACTTGCAACATAATCATGTTGTTAACATTCTATCGTTGATGTAGCTGCAGTTGCCAGTTCAGCAGCTGAAGTTGATGCCTGCACTGCCTTGAGCAGGCATCCATGATGTGCACCTTCTGAGAGTCAGGCAGGAAGTGATGCATGAAGTGGATTTGCGCCTTCTATATATATACTAAATGCTGCTGATCCGGGAGTGATCCAGGGTAAACCATGCAGTCCGGGGCGATCCGGGTCTTATCCGGGCAGGCCGGGAGTGGTCCATGGCTATGCCGGGGGTAGTCTGGGTTAAACCGTGGCTGAAACGTGGCTCATCCGGGGCGAAACAGCCCCAGACGAGCCCGATCCACCCACTGTCCACCCCCGGACTACCCGGACCACCCCCGGATCGCAAAACCCCCCAGAGGTCCCCGGATGTTTTAAACATTTAAAAACATCCGGGGCGGAGACCGGACGAGCCACGGATCAGGACAGATCACCAAGGACCAGCCACGGATCACCCCGGATCGCCACGGACCACCCCGGATGACGGTCGGGGGCTCGTCCGGCCCCTGATCCTGGTAGGTGTGACTGGCCTTTTTGAGGGCAGCAGATCTGTACCACCTCATGGAGTTTACTAAATATATTCTATCAATTATAATAAAACCTTTAATTTGTTTACGGGAATTTATTTCCCTTGGCCACAACTATATAATTGTGAGCTTTTTAATTTAGTGAGTGTTTATTGACACAAAATTGATTGTATGCTTTTACATGTAAAAGTGATGGTTTGAATAAAAAACAAACATTTCTCGCCGTGAATATGGTCTATGCTGCCGACACGGCGTAAAGCAACCATCAATCAATCAATCCATATATGGCATGACATCAGGACAAGTGTACATGTTCCTCCGCGTGTGCACTACTCTGCGGCGAGGCTGTCAAGGCATTTACGGTTATATAGAGAGTATTCCCGTGACGTCATCAACCGGAAGTTTGGCCATTGTGGTGATATCAACTAGTAAACAACCCATTGACAATGCATTGAGTTTGCCGATACGTGCAGTGCAAAACGTCTACTTTATTCAAAATTAATAGAAATGCAGAACCCTAACCTTATAAATTAAATATAATCTATTCATTGAATATGTTTTCTATATGTGTTCCAAGCGGTTTGTGTCTAGGTGGTGTGGTTTTAGAGATATTTAACTTTTTCTGTATGAAGATTGCTCACGGCCATTGACAATGCATTGAGTTTGCCGGTATGCGCAGTGCAAAACGTATATTTTATTCCAAATTAATAGAAATGCAGAGCCCTAACCTTATGAATTTAAAATAATCTATTCGTTGAATATGTTTTCTATATGTGTTCCAAGCGGTTTGTGTCTAGGTGGTGTAGTTTTAGAGATATTTCGCTTTTTCTGTATGAAGATTGCTCATGGCCATTGACAATGCATCGAGTTTGCCGGTATGCGCAGTGCAAAACATCTATTTTATTCCAAATTAATAGAAATGCAGAACCCATACCTTATAAATTTAATATAATCTATTCGTTGAATATGCTTTCTATATGTGTTCCAAGCTGTTTGTGTCTAGGTGGTGTGGTTTTAGAGATATTTCACTTTTTCTGTATGAAGATTGCTCAAGACCATTGACAATGACAATCCGTTTATTATTGTGGTTCACAACTATGATTGAGGCTCTACATACAGGAATGATGGCGAATGTTAGTGTTGGAGGGGAAGTCTCGGAATCGTTTGGCGTTACCAATGGGGTCAAGCAAGGTTGTGTACTGGCCCCCACGCTCTTCTCCATCTTCCTATCAGAAATGCTCCACGATGCTTTCCGAGGCATGGGGGATGGCATCTATATACAGTCCAGACAGAGCGCTGACCTATTCAATGTCGCACACTTCAGATCGAAGACCAAGACTACCCAGATACTGGTGAGAGAGCTGCTATTTGCAGATGACAGTGCACTGGTTGCCGACTCTGCTGAAGAGATCCAGAAAATAGTGGACGCTTTCTCCGATACATCAAAGAACTTCAGCCTGAAGATTAACATCAAGAAGACGGAGGTGCTGTACCAACGCAACTCTACAAGAACCCGGAGAGGAGGATATCATGGTTGACGGAAACAAGCTGAACTCTGTTCCGGAATTCACCTACCTCGGAAGCACTATATCAAGTGATGGACGCATTGATGCTGAAATACAGAGAAGGATGGCCAAGGCTAGCGCATCTTTCATCCAACGACGCCAGAGACTCTGAACAACCACCATGTGTCCATGCGGGTCAAAGGCAAGATCTACCGTGCAATCGTGCTATCCACCCTACTATACGGAGCCGAGGCCTGGACAGTGTACAGAAGACAGGTGAAAAAGCTGCATGCCTTCATGATGCGACATCTGCGTTCAATCATGAGGCTAACCTGGAAGGACAAAGTGACAAATAAGGAAATACTCGAACGGGCGGGGCTGCCCTCTATGGAAGATCTACTGATCAAAAAGAATCTCCGGTGGACTGGACACCTCATGAGGATGTCATCAGACAGGGTACCAAAGCAGATCCTCTACTCTCAACTGTCTTCTGGTTACAGAAAGAGAGGGCACCCTCGTCTCCGGTTCAAGGATACCATCAAGAGAAACCTGAAGCTGAGAGACATTAAGACCGAATCATGGTCATCACTCTCACAGCAGAGAGCTAAATGGAGAGCGGCAGTCAAGTAATGAAAGCAGTCTTTGTCGCATCGCGACCGACAGCATGATGATGATGATGATGAGTACCGACCCCCCCACATTTTGCATATTTGTTTCCACTGGTGACAGCAAAACAATGTGTACAGCCATGAAGTTTGGCAATACACACAGGTACTAAGGCAATAGGGATCGGTACTAAGCATTGCTTATTCATATTACTATTGTCTATTAAAGTTGCATAGTCCGATGGTTTTGAGTTTCTGATATTTTCTGAGATAAATATATGAGGTTGATCGCTATGATCTACCTTACTTAAATTTGAAGTAACATTTATTTTAAATGGCTAACTTTTTAGATATTTGAAGTGTAAGCATGCAAAATTAATTTTGGCAAGCAGTAAGAAGTTCTATTAAATTGACTCGATCTTCGCTTCTATGTAGCGACAAATGTTTAATAAATACACCATTATCTAAGTTAGATATGTAGAATCAAATCTAGATCATTCTTTTGGTTTTGAAAATTTGATATTTTCATCGGACTATGCAGCTTTAATAGGTGAAATGAATTCTCAAAATTAATCCGATTTCCAGTGACAGTAGTTACAAAACTATGTTAAGCTCAATATAGTTTTTATTTAAATATAGTGTTTATAATGTAGACTTTGTAGTGTAGTCTTCCCTTTGCGGAAGGGCTTACTGCTACACATCAGCAATTTTTTTTTTCTTGGCTAAACTGCCTTAAGCTAAGATTCCTTATATGCGGTATGCGGCATGCGAATGCGGCATGCGAATGGGTTGATTCCACCCACGCGGCATGTGGCATGCGGCATGCAGCAAAGTTCCATTTACAAAGCCCACTCATCTGCAAGTAGTTAGCTGGAAATCCACACTACACGAACATATCTAATTGTGCTCAAACAATTATCCTTCGCCATCTGTATACACATAATTAACTCCAGTCCCAGCAGCATGCCTGCAGTGCTAACATGGGAATGACCCATCCAATCGCCACCCACCCTGACATAACACATCCCTCACTCACACCCACACCCACATAGCGTCAGGTTTCTCACAATTGTTTTCTATGGCAAACACACCAGTATTCGCATTCACATGCCGCACCGATCGGTCCATGGACCGATTCAGTTGCCGCATTCGCATTCGGACGTATGGAAGCACCACTATTCAGTTACATGCTTTTCGATTTTTTTGTCACATTCGCATGCCGCATACCGCATGTAAGGAATCTTAGCTTAAAGCTAAGCTTCCATATACGCTGTATGCGAATGTGGCAAAAAAATCGAAAAGCATGTAAATTAATAGTGGTGTTTCCATGTGTCCGAATGCGAATACGAACGTGAATGCGGCAAATGGATCGACCCATGGACCGATCGGTCCGAATCCGAATACGGCTGTGTTTGCCATAGAAAACAACAGTAACTTTGACTTTTCTTCACAAATTTGGAGCAAAAAACCCCAAAATGACATGGGTATCTTTTTTTTGGGGGGGGGGTTATTTATTTATCGACACCCCACCACAAAAAGTAGACATCGGCTATTGGGGGTCGGCATGGGTAGCTATGCCGCATACCACATTCGCATGCCGCATACCGCGTGGGTGGAATCTTATGGGCCTGTCACACTACGGCATATGGCGCGCCATATGTGTAACGTCGCGAAATAATTTGAACAACTTCATACGCCATCGTACGCCGACCTTTTTGCACTACAGCGACATATGAAACGTACGCCTGGTCTATGGATACCGTATCCCCACTGTATATCGACGTATGCACAGCGTAACCTGACTTATGCGCGGCATACTGTGATGTGGTTTGACGGTTGTGATTGACAAGTTCAGCGTACGCCCAACCTATGTCGACGTACCCCTAATGTATATGTAACCTATGCATAGCGTACGTTTAGCGTATGAGCAGCGTATGAGCCATACGCTGAAAATTTTTAGCATGCTCAAATTTGTTTAGGACGGACGGGCGTGTAATGGCGTATGCCTAACCTATGCGTAGCGTATGGGTCGAATATCCATACACTAACGCCATAGTGTGACAGCCCCATTACAGTACGTTGTGAGTATGCCAGAGACACCCGGAGGGTGTCAGTTCAGCGTATGCCTAACCTATGCCGACATACCCCTAACCTATGCATTACCTATGCCGGCGTATACATAGTGTACGTCTAGCGTATGAGCAGCGTATGAGCCATACGCTGCCCGTTTTGAGCAATTTGGACGGTCGGGCGTATGACGCGCGTATACGGCGTATGCATAGCGTATGACGACGTATATGACATAAAGCGCTTACGCCGCCATACGCTTCCACCATACGCCGTAATGTGACAGCCCCTTTAGCTTTAGAAATGAAGCAAGAGCTGTTTCTTGTGATTATCGTCCACTGCTCACAGATGGCGCCACTGAATTTTTTACTTTCATGCCTACCTTCGGATACGGGCGGAATTTCTTACACAAATAGTATATTTATATATAACAGGAACGCATTCTACAATACACACCGATTACAAACAGTACACTACTGGACTATAGTACTATTTTTTTCTCAGGAATTTGCCAGGATCGCTCCTTTGTTGGTGCATGTTATTTGTAATCCATTTCCGTGGCCATGCTGTGTTGTCAAACAAGACTTACAAGTCGGTGCATAAACTAAACTTCTAAAGCCAGTAAAGGGTGTATCGGGCGTTGAATAAAGTTCGTGGTAATCGGAAATGCCGGATAAATGTTGGAAGATATCAGTGTTGTGTTATGTCAACTGTTTTACAGGAACCCCGCTAAAAGAACAACAACAAAAGAGCCCACTAAATATGAATCATCAGAAATCCACGCTGACAACCATCACAATGAATCCGCGTCAGATTCGCACGAGATTTACTGTTGCCGTCAAATTTTTTTTCCTTTTTTAGACAAAACCATTTCATAATCTGGTATTATGGAATAAAATGTAATCATACTTAATTTTGATAAATCAGCAACACACGAATGTGATGCTTGTTTTGATTTTAAATAGTTCAGAATTGCGGTTTCCTAGATGGCGTCGTCGTCAAAAGAGCATTTTTCTCAGCGATGGAACATGCGGAAGAATATCGTCTGCTTTGTTTGTCACAACATTCGTGACGCAGCGTTCCTTCATCTGCTGCCGTAATAACACGAACAAAATTAATTGGACGCTACAGGTTTTATATTCACCTACGTGATCCCTTACTGAATGCATACATGTTGGCAGCTTACATACATTACGCATAATAGTTAAATATTTAATCCTGCTCCCCTATGGTCCATTGCTATCGTTTACGACATTGTCACGTGACAGGGCGCCATGTTAGTCACCAAAGTTTGGAAAGTTTGAAGCGACAGTGGCGACCTAGTGAACTGATATATATAGGATTTTTTCGGCACCTCCGGTCCGTTTCTGTGGATCGCGACATACTCTTATAAATGGGTGAGTTAATGTACATTTCTAGATTAATCTTACCATCTATTTCTGTGAGAAAAATCCGGAATACACGCAAAAGAAGACCCAGTGTCCAAAACACCGTCACAGACTCGAAGATTGAGAGAAATGAGACCGATTCAAGCGTAAAACACCGACACAGTCACAGAACAATAATGCTGCACTCACATGGAGTCTCTTTCAGATAGTGTTTGATTTGCTTCGTCTCATGAATATCATATCCGAGAATTGTCAATTTTGGAAAGGGCCATTTACAAAGACCGGCACACGGACCGATCAGATGGGAGTGTCCGCGTGACTGGCCCACTGGGTCTATATCAGTGACAGGACATGTTCAGTGCTAGAGAGGCTTTAGCTTCTGCACTGGTCACTGACAGTCGCGTTTTGACTTGGAATGGGGCGTGTCTGTGATGCTGTGCCAGCATGCATGGTCCTGATTTTCAGTCAGTGCGGCTCTGGCACATAGATCGTATATGATACTATGTAACACACGAAACTAGATATGGTGTAATGCCGATTCAGTGAGCAGATTGCAAAGCAGTTTAAAAAGAAAAGATTATGATCATGATGCCCAAACCAGGATAACATCATTAAACATGTGCCTCATATTATGTGAATTTAACAAACTGATCATTGGTTTTGTGTGTGTTTGTGGCAAATTTGATTTTGAATGGCTAAATTTATTGCGTATGTGAATGTTTAATAATGTTTTTTAAGGACATCTAATGGGATCTTGAAAATCTGTAATTCCAACTGGAAAAGGTTAAATTAAAAAGAGACCCTGAATTTAGTTAAGTGCAGAAAACTGTTAATAACCGTAGAATTTATCATTTATCTGAATACATAACCATGTATTTATTTAATTATCTGACGACAGTGCTTGGGGAGCGCTATTGATATGCTCAGTAAATCTCAATCCGTGTGTCAGATCTCTCGTTATAGGCTGCTAGTATGGCATAGTGTTTGCTTGAGCACTGCAGCCACTACATACATGGCATAATCAGGTACAGGCACAACAAAAAGGGTTTCCGGTAACCCAATCCTACTTAAATAACAGGCTGTGGCTCTTCTTAACAAAAATCAAATAGCCTCATATAGACATTGTTACAATGTTTTGTTTTTTTATTAACAGTTTCTTTGCTGTGGTTGTCATGAGTGTAAATGTTTTATTTCACTTTTCAGGCTATGATAATTAATAATACATATTAATCTGAGATTGGTTTCTATTTAAGTTTTAACGTGCGTTGTGTGAGAGGAGGAATTAAAACAATTCTAATTTGTTACTTATTGCTAGTCCGCAATATGGCTATTGCGTTATTTCCTAAACTGCACCAGAAATCTAATTATTATAACCGGGAAATTTCTTAATTGGAGAAATAATTGATGAATTACAATTGTTGAAGTTTAATCGATTGTTTTAATCGTCAGTCATAGAGCCATAATGATCATGTTAAATACAGGAACTGCTCTCTCCGTGGTTACATTACGGACAAACTATTATTGGTCTGTCAGGGTTTCTGCCAGAAAATAATTTGAGGGTATGCAGAATAGGGCATGGGGAGATGAGGCTCTGGAGGCTTTGTATTGCATTTTGTATGGTGACAAATGCGTAATGAGTACGTGCGTATCTAAATTAGATATGTAGAATAAAATCTAGATATTTGTTTTGGTTACAAAAATTCGATTGTTTCTTCGGACTATGCAGCCTTAAGGTGTGTGGCTGATGCTTAAGATCTGCTGAGAGCAATTAAAGAGCAGTTGACCTAATGCCTGTCCACCTGCATTACACCTGTGCAACCCGTCGATTTTGGCAATGGCTGAGGTTGGCTGCTGTGGTATAATAGCTGACCCAAATTTGGCCCACTGCCACCGATTTAGGACCACCGGTGATTTTATTTGGTTAACGTAACACTAACATCTGTGGCAACAGTTAAAAGTCTGAGTTTTCATTAGACACACAATTAATTTAAAGTTGCATAGTCTGATGGTTTTGAGTTTCTGTCGTTTTTCTGAGATAAATATTTTAGGTTAATCATTATAATCTGCCTTACTTTAAAGTTGCATAGTCCGATGGTTTTGAGTTTCTGTCGTTTTTCTGAGATACATGTATTAGGTTGATGGATATAATCTACCTTACTTTAGCTTGAAGGAACTTTTATTTTAAATGGCTAACTTTGAAAGATATTTAAAGTGCAAACATGCTAAATTAATTTTGGCGAGCATGCCAAAGCTTAGCTAAGAGATTCACCCAGTACTTGTAGTACACGGGTGAAGATCAGCCTTATATAAATACGGGCGAAAATAGCGTTAGTATGGAACATCACCTAGAAACTGTGGCTCCAGTATCAAATGGATACTTATATAGGCGCAGAGTTGGTGAAATGGGAGAGAATGCAAAAAGACAAGATGGCGGCCGCAGAACGCCGTCGATTTCACTTTTAAATCTTATTAAACTAGATATTATATTATATTTTTCAACTCAAAGGTAGCGGGCTCTCAATAATACATATGTAAAGAATAAATGTTGCTTCTTAGATTGTGAAATTAGGCTCTCAATTCTTTGACCCGCATTTTCGCCACCTTTTACATAGGGTTGGTTTGCACCCCTACTACAGCAGTACGGGTGCAAACCAACCCTATGTAAAAGGTGGCGAAAATGCTTGGCTTCAACAGACCTTAAGGCTGCATAGTTGGCTTCAACAGTAATGCGTTTGATTAAATTGACTCAGCATACCCTTCTATCACTGTCTGTGTGGCAACAAATGCTTACTAATTGCGTCAGTATCTAAGTAGGATCAAGTCTAGATAATTGTTTTGGTTTTGAAAATGTCATGCTTTTATCGAACTATGCAATTTTAATTTGAAGTAACTTTGCTTTAAAATGACTAACTTAGGAGATATTTGAAGTGTAAATATGCTACATTAATTTTGACGTTCTTGTCAAAACTCTGACATCATAGGCTTGAGCAGTAACAGGTTCTATTAAATTCTGGGAAATCAGGCTGCCAGTGCCATGACATGATATCCCACTCGGTCACATTATCCTGACACTGAGCTAACCAGTCCTTGCCCTATCCTATTCAAACAAACATAACTCAACCACTTATTACGTACAGGCCTATGGACATGTAAATAAAATAGGCTAGTATAGAATTAAGTAGAAAAAAGCGGAAAACTCTTCCCAAGAAAACCCCAAAACACTAACATAGAACCCTAAGAAAACAACTAACATAGTAATAAGAATAGAACAAAAATTCAATGCCAAGAGGGCCCAAAAAAACTAACATAGGCTACTAAACGTACCAACAGATCTATCTGCTACTGAAATGCAGACAATCAAATAACTTATCAGCAGCTACTGCTTGGTAAGACAACACCAACACTACAGCTGGCCAGCATTGAAAACAAGCCTGGATACCCGGGCTTACATGCTATGGACAGTATAAATACAGCCTCAATTAAAAAAAAAAAGTAAAAAAATAATGCCAAGCATCTGGCTAGGAAGCGACAACTATCAATTTTTTAAGTCGTTGGTTTGACTCGACCAGGGTTCGAACCCATGGCTTCGAATCCCACGATCTACCAAAACGGGCGTGTAGTAGTACTAATTGTGGTCTGTTCAGACATTAAAAATGAGTTCATTGTGTTCTTAGAATCTGCCCCACCTCTCACCTCCTTGCTGAAACACGGGCGGTACCAAGTTATTGTTTCCTAAGCACATCTGGTCATCATTAGTTAAAGGTGCACCAACATGACGAAGGCAACTTGCATATATTCACAAGTATCACCATCGTATTTGCATGGTTTCACCTCAAATATATCCACAAAGTTAGCCATTTATAATAAGTTACTTCAAATTGAAAGGTAAGGTAAATTATAATCATCAACCGAGTATATATTTTATCTTCAGAAAACTAACTATGGCCAAAATTCAAAACCGTCAAACTATGCCACTTTAATTAGAAGAGGATTATAAACACTCCACTATGAAAGGCTTCTTAAGTTCTTCGAATAATTATGAATTAGAAGCTCTTCTCCGATGCTGTATTACCTATTTTATTTAGTTCCTACATCGGAGACAGATGTAATTTGGACAGATATACTCATATAGTTTCTCATATAAGCTGGCATTATATTGAAGAGCTGAACTCCCTGGACAGAAATGCTTACAAACAGAGAAGCAATGCTTGCAGTACAT
This sequence comes from Branchipolynoe longqiensis, assembly GCA_030323885.1. Lineage (NCBI taxonomy): Eukaryota > Metazoa > Annelida > Polychaeta > Phyllodocida > Polynoidae > Branchipolynoe > Branchipolynoe longqiensis. The sequence goes on from CM059189.1 coordinate 56,052,101, forward strand.
AGCTACACAACTGAAAGTAATAAAACAAGGGGAACCATGAGACTGTCTATCGGCGAAAACAAGCCATTAGACTTAACCGTTATGGGCAGCATAAATACATCATCACCAAAAAGAAAGACTTCCTTCTCAGTGTTTTTGTTGACTGACAAGTGTGAGGCTTTCGTATTTGGTTGCCCCTGATGCTTTTGTATACATTTATTTATCTGGTACCTTGCCAAATCTACCATATCTTTTTGAATGATACATTGTTATGCCAGAGTTAGGTACTTTGCCTTGTGTGTAGGGAGTTTGACGCCCCTGCCCTGCAGAGTTGTAAACCACTGCCTTGTGGTACAGGTTCTTGACAGAACCGAAGGCTAATGGTGCAGTCACACTACAACGTTTCTCCCGGCGTGCTGCCAATGTGCTAAATATATTTAACGCATCGAGAAACGTCAAACTTTTCAGCGTGTTGCTGGCGTGTTATTGGCGCGCCGGCAACGTGTTGCGCCGGTGGGGTGGGGGTGGAAAACAAAAAAAACACGGCCGCTTGACCCAATTTCATACAACCGGCGCCGGGTTCCCACGCTTGATTAGCGTGTTATCGCCGTGTTATCCACGTGTCGCCAGCGCGTCAAACCAAGTTGGTGGGTTGCAAGCATGTTTTCAATGTGTTATCGGCGTGTCGCCAGCGCGTTAAGCCAAGTCGGCGGGTTGCAAGCGTGTTATCAACGTGTTGTGGACGTGTTATTGGCGGCCCGCAGCACATCACCGCGCGTCGGCCAGCGCCGGAAGTTTTGTGCAAGCACAAAACTTTTGACGCTGGCCGACGCGCAGTGGCGCGTTGGTTCACACTGAACGTGTACCGACGCACCGGTAACGCGTCCCGAATTTCGGCCAAAAACCCAACACGTTGGCACGTGTTGTCCAACGTTGGTGCAACACATAATAGTGTGACTGCCCCATAAGGGAGCAAACCCTAAACAGAAAACCATGTCACTGTGGCAGCATTAAGGGCGGTTGATGTATGGAACTCCCAACATCTCCCGACCAGCCACTGCAGGGACAAATAGTTTTGCGCCTGTCTTGACATGTTCTTGTCGGTGTGAAACCTCTATTTGCTCCCCGAGAGAATGCCGCTGGTAACTTGCAAAAGCCAGGTGCACTTCAACACCTTTGCAGGCAGCAGTCATGAAATGAAAGACCGACCCATGGACATCACTCTCACAGCAGAGAGCTAAATGGAGAGCGGCAGTCAAGTAATGAAAGCAGTCTTTGTCGCATTGTGACCGACAGCATGATAATGATGAGGTACTTTGCCTTCAGTCTTTTTCCAGGTTCTATAGTTTGATATCTCTCACATTGACATTCAGTGGAGTACTTTTTGAGGACTTTTCGTCTGTCCCAGTAATCCACACTCTTGGTATCTTTGATATAGACTTGAAGCGGTGTTGCAGTGACTTTCGCTTTGTCAGCTTTCCTTTAGAAGTGGGTATCCAAAGTTGGGTTCTTCTTTGCTGCTGGTCCTAATTGGTTGGTCCTCACATTGTAACTGTTTTCATCTAAATTAATTCTCCTTTTCATACCAAATGAAGAAAATTCCTTTTATTATACCCCAAAGAAGCAATCTAGTGAGAAAAAAATGTTTGGTTTAGTTTTTATTGCAAAAATAGATTCATTTGTCACGCAAATATGACAGCTAAAAATGGGAATGGTGAAACGGTACTACTTGTGTTGGAAACTACATCATTGTAGACCAAAATATTCAAACATAGCTAGTTTATTTGCAAAGTTGTAACATGCAAAAATGTCAGAAAACTAATTTTAGGACTGTTGAGTGTCTGTGTGTAAAACAACGATGCTTGAAAGTGAGCATAACGCGTGTTTCATGAGATGTCACGTCATGAAACACGCGTTCACCTTCAATTTTCACAATATCCAACCATGCAAGCCAGGAAAAACCCTGCTGCTTTAAATAGGATAGCATCATAGATGCCTAGTTCTGAACACAAAAGTTATAATATTATTTCCTAAAATGCATTAAAAGTGAAATAAAAACTTTGTGTCACGGGTGTAACACGCGTAACGGCGAAAATTTATTTTGCAATACAAAATCCAACAATGGATCAAATCTCTTCTCGCCATGATTTTCAAATATATCGTGGGCATCTACACACCTACTGATGATGTGGTGTCAAGTCATAAACAGGATGTTGCGCTATGATGCTATTAGTGTGGGGTGTCACACATCGATGAAGATGAAACACGCGTAACGGCGAAAATTATTTCGCGATACAAAATCCAATAATGGATCAAATCTCTTCTCACCATGATTTTCAAATATACCGTGGGCATCTACACACCTACTGATGATGTGGTGTCAAGTTATAAACAGGATGTTGCGCGATAATGCTATCACGCGTTCACCTGTTGTCATCTTCATCCTCTAAGTCATCACAATATCTTTTTCTACATAAGAAAACTTATAACACTAAAAAGAAATATTTGCATACATGTAATGTGTACAAATAATGCCCTGAACAAATACATTTTTTGCATGCTATTAGCAGTGTCTAACCTAAGTCATTATTGAGTGTCACATGAAACATGCGTTACATGTTACATGTTACAATTCCAAGAACAGCAGAAGTTAGGGAAGTGTTCCAAGATTACTTTGAAATATGTCCACAGCATCAACAACTAATAAGCATAAATATTTTCATCATCTGTGGTGCTTGTTTCATCATGAAGGAACAACTTTTCCTTTCCATGTAACGCATGTTTCAGTGTCACAATTTTATATTTTCTCTGTTCTACTCTCAAGTGGACGAACACTCATAAAATTGCACTTAGTTACTCCTAGTGACTGCTGTTCAAAACCTAACTAGGAAATAATAAGGGTCTTGTTCTAAATATTACATAATGAAGGTTTTTGTGTCGGCCGAAACACGCGTAACATTCTCCACTTGGTCATGTTCAAAGCCACCCTGACTTGCAGTCTGGGTCCAAATTGTTTTTGTTTTAAATTGTGTCTTAAAATTGGATGTATGTGGAACACAACAAGCCTAATTGGGATAGGCTGTAACATATTTCAGTTTTGACCTCCGATTCCCCCTTTTTAGGACCAAAACTGAAGAAGAACCCATTATAAGCAAAACTTGTAACACTCAAAAGACATACTTGCATACATGTAATGTGTAGAAATAATACCCTTAACAAAAACTTTTTTTGTGTGCATACTGTTAGCAATTTCTGAGCCAAGTTATTATTGAGTGTCACATGAAACATGCGTTACATGTCACATGAAACATGCGTTACAACTCCAATAACATCAGAAGTTATGGAAGTATTACAAAATTACTTTGAAATATGTCCACAGCGTCAAAAACTAATAAGCATAAATACCTTTTCATGCTCTGTGGTGTTTGTTTGATCTTGAAGAAAAAACTTTTCCTTTCCATGTCACACATGTTTCAGTGTCACAATTTTATAAGTCCTCTGTTCTACTCTCAAGTGGACGGACCCTCATAAAATTGCACTTAGTTACTCCTAGTGAGTGCAGTTCAAAACCGTACTAGGAAAAAATAAGGGTTTAGTTCTAAATCTGACACTAGGCGGCTTTTTGTGTCACACCGAAACACGCGTAACGTTCTCCACTTAGTCAAGTTCAAAGCCACCCTGACGTGCAATCGGGGTCCAAACTGCTTTTCTTTTAATTGTGCCTTAAAATAGGATATATGTGGAACACAACAAGCCTAACTAGGATAAGCTGTGACGTATTTAAGTTTTTACCCCTGATTCCCCCTTTTTAGGAACAGCAGCAAAGAAGAACCCAGTTGTGAACAGTAGTCTACTTGTAGTAATCTGTCTGGTTGTATTCAAGCGGTTGACCAGGAGGCTATGGTGCTGATTGCCTACCCAACCATAGTGGTGGGGAGAATACAAAAATATACAAAATTACAACACTCAGATTAACTGTACATCCAAATATAGTCTATGTATTAAATGCCACCCCGAAAGTGATAGAAGTGTACTCTATAAATGATATTTGAATAATATCTGTCCCTTTCGTGACATCACAGAAGAGGGATAGTTGAGCCTCAAGCATTGGAATGAGTAACTCGATGTACTCCAAATAAATAACTGGTTGTTGATATTGACTGGCCACTAGGAAAATAGGAGACTTGCTCTTAGCACGCTACAACTCTTTGAACATTGTCTGTTAGAGCTAGAAATAACTACTTTCGCAGTAAAGTAGGGGTCAATAGCTTTAGTTTTGTATCCATTATGGCCGACTTCTGGCAGAAAACCTTTTTTAAACAGGTTTGAAAACTTTGGAGCGATGATAAAACCTGATTTGATCAAATATTATTCATGAAAAAAATAATACTACATAGAAAAATTCTTTCTGTACAGAACTGTCTGGATTTTTAACCACATTTGAGCTCATTCATAATGTTTAACACATCGGTTTTTTAAAGGTCTGAATATTTTGTTAGAATATGGCGAATGTTCGGTGAAGGAATACAAAGTTATGTTGCAATCACGTGACTGGATCTTTAAGCATGAGCTGACATGAAGTTGCCAGCTGTCAACAAGCCTGTGTTGCGATACCCCCCCCCCCCCCCGCTTGCTACCCCCCACCCCGCTCACACACACATAAACATACACAATTCCCCAAACATTGAACATGGCCTTGCGCCATTGTACTCAGGAATTTAAATAACCACACATGCTTTTCATCAGTACAACATAGTAACTCCAGTTCACCCAAATAACACCGCCACAGTCACGCTGGTCAATTTGCTCAATTTACACCAAATGACACAAGTTGCAGCATTGTATTAGTTTAAAATGCAGACATATATATGGGTCACTGGCCAAAAGTGTCACATGGAGAGTTAAAATCTAATATTTGATTTTTTTAAACATTTTTTGGTTGCAAATGAAAGCTGGAAATCTCCCCTTTACATCTATGTAAAATATAAATTGATGAGATAAAACAATAAAGGTGTAGTCCATGATTAAGCTATGTCTTATGGTAGTATAACATGTGTTGCTCACGTCTAACATATGTTTAGGACACCACACAGTCTGCTTAATAAAAATCTAAGCAGAATTAAATAATTTCATACTTAGAAGCATATTAATCATGGCATAACATACATAAATATGTAGTGCTTATATTGATTTAAAAAAAAAGTAATTCCCAGCCATGCTTTATTCACTGAATAATTAGTGTACAATATTTGTGTGGCATCCAGACACCACTGGTTACACATGTGATGAAAATTTGTAATGTTATTTCTGAAGACATCAAATTTTATTTTTTTAAATTTAAGCATGCATACATGTTAATAAATACTTCCTTTTTGATTTGGGAACAGTTTTGTTTGATATATGAATGCAATACAAGATGTTAATACGGATTCAACCACGTCTCATATGTCATGTTACAAATGGCTGGCTGTAAAATAGTATTTCCCTTATTTCTTTCATCAAATCTGAACATGAATATGAAAAGTATCTGGGGGAAAAATAAGTAGGGAGTTTTTTATTGATGTTTTAAAATCCCATCCCACGCTGACCAGTTTTCAGGAGAGTGACCCGTATATGTATATGATTATGCCGCTATTTGTTAGAACACTCTTGGTTTTGAACTGGATGCGGTGGCCGAATCAGTAGAGCACAGGTTTCCCGTGTGGAAGGTCGGGAGTTTGAATACCTACCAAGTCAAAACAATCACTTACTAAATTGATACTTGTCACTACCTAGGCGCTCAGCATTATTAGGATAGGGCAAGGACAGATTAGCTCATTGTCAAGATTTAATTTGTGGGAAATCGGGTCATGTTGGTGGCGGCTCCCAATGGGACAGCACTATTAAGTCGCCATGAGTGTGGGCTGTCACAAGTCAGTATCCATCCTGATATGACCTTAGATGTTGCCAGGATGTAAAGAACTCCCACAAACAGATGGGATGGCCGAATGAGTTAGAGAGTCCGTCTCCCGTGTTTGGTAGATCGTGGGGTCGTGGGTTCGAACCCTGGTCGAGTCAAACCAATGACTTAAAAATTGATACTTGTCGTTTCCTAGCCAGGCGCTCGGCATTATTAGGATAGGGCAAGGAGCAGTGGAATGAGGAAGACCAATCGTCCACGATTGAAATTTCCCCTGCTTAAACAACTAATGGACCCCCCCCCCCCCAAAAAAAACACCACACACACACAAAAAAAACACTCTTTGTGTGTTTGTTACTGGGGATAGTACATTAAACCAGTGTTAATCAGTTATACTTATACCTGCATAGTTCGATGAAGGTATCCACTTTTCTAAACCAAAGAACTAGATTTGATCCTACATAATATCCAACTTTGGTACTGGTGTACTTATTAAGCATTTGTTGCTGCATATAAGTGAATACTAAATCAATTTGGTTGAACCTGTTAGTGTTACTGTTAGAGCCGAAGCCTACGATGTCCAGCATTTCAACGGTCAGCAAGCTAGTGATGTTTCCTAGTGTATACTTATTTTGTGTAAATTGTTCTGATCGCCAATTACAGGGTTTATTTACATAATTTGTATAAAATTACATAAATCACTGGTTTTACGATTCTCCCATATTTCATTTAGTTATGTAGTGGTCTGCACTGACCTCTCAGGCAAGTAACCACATAGACAGGTAGGCGTGGGGAGTGTGTTGATATCAGGGAGCCTAGGTGGTGTAATGGCTAGCACACTGGCCCGGAATGCGGGGAGATGTGGGTTCGGGTCCCGCTCTAGGCGCAGTATTTCCCATTTTCAACACCCCCATGACACTGGTTGCCGTGATCAGGATCCTGTACAAGCTTTGCGCTGTATGGTTGTTGAACCTACCCTGTCTTAGTGCATTGCCTGTATGTATGTAATTGTAAGCATTACAAGACTTACAATTCCAGGGGGACGAGTGTAGTGGTCTGCACTGAGCTCTCAGGCAAGTAACCACATAGACAGGTAGGCGTGGGGAGTGTGTTGATATCAGGGAGCCTAGGTGGTGTAATGGCTAGCACACTGGCCCGGAATGCGGGGAGATGTGGGTTCGGGTCCCGCTCTAGGCGCAGTATTTCCCATTTTCATCACCTCCACGACAGTTACCTATATTATTGGTTCATTGTTAAATGTATCTACTTTATTTTAGTTTGAAGTAATCTTAATTTCAAAGGGGTTAATTTTCCAGGAATGAAAAGATCTCTACGATTTCGCAGATTTCCGGGATTTTTCTTGTAGCTATAAGTGTATACTAATACATTGTTCAAACGCGCTGCACCACCATCAGCGTATACTAATATGTGGTGCAGACGCCGCAGCACTATCAGCGTATACTACTAATAAATGCTTCAAACGCCGCAGCACTATCAGCATATATACTACTAATACGTGCTTCAACTTAGTTCAAGCGTATATATGTATGAAATCTGACTTCCGGGAATTTTCAGTGATTCCCTGACAATGCTAAACCTATGGGAGAAATCAGTATTTCGGTGTTTTTTTCTGGAGACCACTTTCATCCCTGATTTATTATTCGAAGGGAAAAGATACCACATTGGTCGTAATGCATTGCGTTTGATTCGCGGCGGAGGAGGACCCCCCTCTTATAATGCGGCCCGCTGCTGCCTCCAGCCACTGCATCCTACACCGAACATAGGTTTTCTTTACCCATTTTCGAAAGCAGTAGCATAGAACAAGAGCACTTAGTCGCAATAAATGTTTAATGAGTGCGCAAACATCTAGGTAGGTGTTAGGGTTTTGCCTGCTGTAGGATTTCACGGTAACGATCATTACCGGTAACATATCGTTACCGTGCTGGGGAAACTATGGAACTGAAATTGTGTTTCCCATGAAAATAATAAAACTCAAGGCAATTAAACAAATTAAATTAAATGCTACAGACGGTTGTGTTTCATTACATTGTAGATGATTAAAGGTATATAGATCTATATATGTACAATTTCGGCACAGGTGTGTTAAAAGTATACTAAATTTAATTAACTGGGTACCCATCACCAATTTTACGGAACCGAAAAACAGTTACCCATGGGTTTCCCTGAGTACCAGGCACGAAACCCAAAATGCGTTTCCCATGAAATCTGAAATCCTACGTCCTGTTTTGAAAATGTCATGCTTTGGTCGGATTATGCAGCTTTAATTACCTTTGTTGCCTCTTACCAGTTATAGCTAGTAGCACTAGTAGTTAGTATTTACGAGGTGCACTACAAACTGGTAAAAAAAAAAAAGGGAAAGGAAAGGAAAAATAAAATTAATGTAATATTAATACTAACCCACTTCATTCATAGATAAGTCATTAGGGAAACTGGACCTCAACGTATTATGGTAGATCGTTTTTGTCCTACTCTAATAGTAAGAGACCTTGTGCCATATGTAGGAATGCGTGAACCATTCGCAGCTGTTAAGTGAATATCAATAGCTCGTACTGGTTTTACTTAAATCTGCGCGTGTTGGTGGAATAACACTAATTGATGCCCCAGCGTCTACTAAGTATTGTACTTTCGACCGACTGTCACAAATATACAGGGATGAAAGATCTCCACGATTTCGCGGATTTCCGGGATTTTTCCTGTAGCTATAAGTGTATATGAATACGCTGTTCAAACGCCGCAGCACTATCAGTGTATACTACTAATAAATGCTTCAAACTCTGCAGCACTATCAGCGTATACTACTAATACATGCTTCAAACGGAGCAGCACTGTCATCGTATACTACTAATACATGCCTGACACGTATGTATTAAACCCAGCTGACAATGCTAAACCTATGGGATAACATCAGCATTTCCGCTTTTCCCCCCGGAGACCACTTTCATCCATGAATATAAAGTAAGCGTGTTGAACAGCCAGCCACCGTTGCCACTAGTGGTGAGCGGGTGGGGGGTTTCCCGACCACTCACAACCTGTAAATGCACTTTGCCGCATTTACCCCGAAACGGCGGTGGTAAAAGCACAAACTATCCATGTCCCATTTAGACTCTACCTTACAAAAATCATACAAAAAGTAAATCACAAACTATGGCTATTTGCTAAACTAAGAAACTATATGACACAAGATATGTCAATAAAATCTTCAAAGGCATGGTACTCCCATACTTTGACTATGGGGATGTAATCTACATGGGTGCTAAAAAAGAGATACTTAAAAAATTGCAGATACTACAAAATAGGGCCCTGAAAATCTGTCTGAAAGTAGACAAACTACACCCCACTTATGACCTACACAAAAGAACTAAAGTAAAGCTACTAGAAAACAGAAGGATAATCCACCTAAAAACATTAGCATATGGATATAGCCAAGACATTAAGCGTCTAACCCAACCACTAAGGGACACCAGAGCAAGCAAGGCACCACTACTAAGGCAGACCAGAAGCCAGATCAAAGCCCATGAAAGGAGCACACTGGAAATGGCCGCCAAGGCATGGAATGCGCAAACGGTGAAAGAAAGACAAATCCCTGACCTAAAAACGTACAAAAAATATCTGTGCAAAATAAAAAATGGGAACCCCAACTGAACTGCACCACAAGGGGGCAGGTGATATGTCACGGCCCACCAACTGGACAGCCCAGGGCGGGATAACCGGAAATATAAAAGCCAGATAACATATCCAACAACAATATAAATCAAATCAAATTCAAACAAACATAACTCAACCACCTATTACGTACAGGCCTATGGACATGTAAATAAAATAGGCTAGTATAGAATTAAGTAGAAAAAAGCGGAAAACTCTTTCCAAGAAAACCCCAAAACACTAACATAGAACTTTAAGAAAACAACTAACATAGTAATAAGAATAGAACAAAAATTCAATGCCAAGAGGGCCCAAAAAAACTAACATAGGCTACTAAATGTACCAACAGATCTATCTGCTACTGAAATGCAGACAATCAAATAACTTATCAGCAGTTACTGCTTGGTAAGACAACACCAACACTACAGCTGGCCAGCATTGAAAACAAGCCTGGTTACCCGGGCTTACATGCTATGGACAGTATAAATACAGCCTCAATAAAAAAAAAAAAAAATTAAACCTCCTAGGTTTTGTAGCAGGCTTTTTCCCACATCTGGTGTTGGCAGACATGACATCGACATCAGGTTTGGGCAGTGACATCGCAACCTCCCCAATCATGTTACTGTCTGCCTGATGGACGGAATAAAGGGCATCCGCTCGAATTCCAACTGCTTGTGGATCCCTAAAATCTGCATCTTTTAGCAAAAGACGTACTGGTGAAGGTAGCGCACTCAGACAGATAGCTTTTGTCCATGCCAGCATACAAGGAAATGAACGAGCTGATCGGGCTGCGAAGAAGGCCCTGAAATGTGATCTTGAACTGTGTCTGATCCCTCACTCTGATCTGAAACCACTAATAGCCACCCACATAAAATCCAAATGGCAGAATGAGTGGGATGAAAACATTAATAAACTTAAAGAAATTGAACCATCTGTGGGAAAACCACCACAGACTCATGCGGGAGGTCGGCGGGACCAAGTGGTCCTTAGCCACTGCCGTATTGGCCACTCGTGGTTTACACATGCTTTTCTGTTTAAGGGGGACCCTCCCCCTGAATGTATTGGGTGTCAGTCCCGACTTACACTCAAACATATTTTGTTGAGTTGTGTCGATTTCTTGGCCCTGCGCCAACAGTTTTACACTGCAAGCAGCATGCACAACCTTTTCACAAAAGTAAAACAAGAAAACATTTTAGCCTTTTTAAGGGCAGCTGGTCTATGTCATCACATATAGTCCCTTAAACAAATTAGATCAATTAACAACCTTTAACTTTTATCTTAATTCTATTTCCTTTAGCCACAAATTATGCAACTGTGAGCTTTTTAGATACACAGTGTACTGACACAAAATTGATTCTGTGCTTTTGCATTCTGTAAAAGTGATGGTTGAATAAAAAACAAACAATTCTCGCCGTGAATATGGCCTATGCTGCCGACATGGTCTAAATAAACCACCAATCAATCAATCAAACAAGAAACAAGGCCTAGGGTCTTCCATCAACGCAAGCAATTGGTCCATGAAGTCACTTGTTGTATGATCTCCTAAGTCTTTCATCTCAAGAAGGCGTAATGCTCGCTCTCACTTGGATAATTTGAATGTCTTTAGCAGTTGGTTCTTAAGATCGGTGAATGGCTGGGCTGATAGTGGACTGGTGAATATCTATCTAAAGCCGTGTTCACACGGGCAAAATCTGAAGCGAATTAGACAAATCGAATCATATGATTCGATTAGTTTGAAAGTGTTTCGCTTTCACACGGGCAGTGCTTTGAATCGGTTTAAGGCGGAAATGGATATCTGCGCATGAGCAAGTCCAGGCTAACCAGCGCCAGTTTGGGTTCGTCGACGTCGGCCGAGAGAGTGTGGGTTCGACCTAGATATGTATGGATTGAATCGTATTGGTTTGGAACGGTCAAAACTTCTGCTGGGCAGTGAAACCCTAAAAATAAATGATGAAAAAATATCTGTGCATAGATAGCGGTTTCAGTAATTAAATTATATAATATGCGCTTTTGATCGACCGGAAAGTCAACAAACTAAGGTCGACTGCGCATGCATGTGAGGTGCTTAATCCGCCTCAGATGCGTCCACACGGGCAAAATTATCCGCATCACAGAAATCGCCTCACGTAAACTACCTCGATAGGTGGTTTACAGGATCCGCATCACGTGAATCGAATCAGCCCTAATCCGCCTCAGACGTGCGTTCACACGAGAAATGTGATGCGAACTAGGCAAGTCGCTTTCTACGAATCGATTTACATTCCCCGTGTGAACACGGCTTATGTCTACACGCTGTGTCACGATTAAGGACTGAAACTACATAATGGAATTTCGTTTCTTCTGCAGTTATGTTGCGTAATACAAACTGCGATTCTACATGCCAGAACCAAATATCACGGTCCTCGGGCCAAAATGTGGGCAATTTTAGGCTTACAGCATGAAGAATTTAGTGGTGTTTTTTGGCCGCCTTCCAGTTATTCTACTTATACTCGCTACTATCAGGAGGATCCTGACAACTGTCTGCCAGTTCCCCTCCCCCCCCCCCCCCCCCCCCCCCCCCCCCCCCCCCCCCAACTAAATACCCAAACACAGAGGTGAACTGCTTCTAGAGTGAGTGTTTCTGTCCAGCAAGTGCAAGGAGTTCAAGGGTGACTGGGCTCACAGAGCCAGCCAATCAGACACCTCTGCAGCCTGGGAGGGGTGGTGCCCATGAGGGGGCACCTGTCACTCAACCCCTATGGCAGGTGGTGTCTATAATGGCTGGGTGTGCTTACCCAGTGGTCCCGTGGTAACAAGTAGTCGTCATACAGTTACATTAAACAATAATACATGTCCCGTTCCATTTGCACTCTTCCTGGGGCATGGAGGGAACATTCCTGTAATTAGTAACCGTATCTTAATATCCGGACATCATACCGCAATCCAGGTCACTGTGCATCATAACATTTACACATAGTTATTTCCATGTCACACAGCGAGTGGGCACACATTGCATCACTATTACATAACAATGGTCCCCAACTTCGGCGCCCGAGATATTGACATAATTCCAAGCTCGGCTATCACAACCGAAAGACCGTATATTTTGACAAGCAGTTACAACAGCTTCCTCCCCCATTTTGAAAAGTAGGCCTACCAGTAGTCCAATGCCTATACACTACAGGGCACTCTCCTGAACTCTTAAGTATCATGACATACTACTTTTTTTTTTAAAGAAGAAGAAAAAGTGATAATACAATTGTTAGTTGTCTCGAGCTCTGTCAGTCACGTGAGAGCTCCGTGAGCGCTGGTTGCTCCATGTAACGGCAAGCGTCGCCACAGTATAACACATTTATTGATGAATTTACTATAAATTATAATTTTCATTTTGCTGCCCCCCGACCCCAATAAAACAAACTTTTGAAATGATGATCTCGCTTCCGGGATTCTTGTCCCTGAAAAGGACGGACTGTACAGCTAACATGGACCTATTCAGGGGTGAAAAACCTCCGCGAGGTTGCGGACTTCTGCAAATTTTGATAATTGCTAATTAACTTAATATCTGTCACAAAATGCTAGTGATATATGACAGCAGTTGGTCAGTTAGAACTTCCTATACAAGGGGGTGAACTGTCTTAATATTGACCAGACGGGATGGCCGAATGGGTTGAGCGTCCGTCTCCCTTTTTGGTAGATCATGAGATTCGAACCCACAGGTTCTAACCCTAATCGAGTCAAACCAATGACTTAAAAATTGATACTTGTCACTTTCTAGCCAGGCACTCAGCATTATTAGGATAGAGCAAGGACTGCTCGGCTCAGTGTCACGACAATGTGACTGAGTGGGATATCAGGTCATGGTGCTGGTGCCCTGGTCTCCCAGTGGGGTAGCACTATGAAGATGCCATGAGTGCGCAGTGACAAGTCGGTACCTGGCCTGATAAGACCTTAGATGTTGCCAGGACGTAAAACTCCAACAACCAACCAAAACTAAACTATCCTAATATGATCTTAGATGTACTCGTAGTGTACATTAACATTGAGTTAATGTTGGGTGTAATTGAGACGGAATGTGTTATGGGCATGTATGCAAGTGCAGTGTCAGGTTGAACCTGCTGGGTTGGGTTGTGTGAGGTGGTGTGGGTGGGTTTAAAATCTGTGTGTATGTATATTGATTAGATCGTTCAGTTACGGAGTGGTTAGGTGTATGGTTTGCCTTTCCGGGCTTGTATACCTGCAGTGTGAATTGCTTAGATGTCATATTGTTGTGATATGGTACATGCGTAGCGATGATCTGGGTGCTCGCAAGATAAAAATACTTGCTGCGCACTACGTCAATGTGGTTGCCATCTCAACAGGCATGTATATTAATTATTATTGGGTTATACTGGAAGAACCGTGGAAGTATTTACCATTTCCTTCAGTTCTAAAGCTAGCCCCTTCAGTCATTCCAGAGATTGCTTAAAGATAAAGCGCATAGTCTGATGGTTTTGAGTTTCTGCTATATTTGTCTTAGATAAATATATAGCCTGCGTATCAGTCTAGAGGTGCTGCTATTAGCAAACACTGTACTTCCACTTAGTACCAGCCAGAAATTTACAATCCCCCAAAACATGGTTTTTCCTATTATTACTAACAACCCACTGACACAAACTACTTTATGTAGTAAAAACACATCCCTTATATGCGCAACCATGCACTTAACCACACGCTAACTAACAATAAACCACTCTACTAACACTGCATCTGGAAACCCTATTCCCTATCGGTAAATCTTTAGTGAAAAGCGAATTTCAAATCCTAAGCTGGGTACTATAAATCGCATCCAGGATGTAGCGCGCGCGCGCGTGTGTGTGTGTGTGTGTGTTTTTGTGTTTTGTGTTGTGGACTTGTCTTCAACTAACTGGATTTGTCTAGCCTGTGCCTGCTCGGTGGTCCATCATGACCTCTAACCTTTGTCATTACGCCCCCTCACATTCTGGACACCTTTAAGCCTGTTACTGTTAGACATCTAGGCTACGCCTACGGCTAAGATTTCATTACTGTGTACGTTGTGTGATGTGTTATACAGCCAGTGAGTACCATGCGTAAGCATTATGTGCTTGTAGGATTACATATACATATATATATATTTGTTAAACAGTGCATTTTTCCAGGACAGAAAAGTGATAAACATACCTGTCAACATTTGAAAATTCTCATGGGGGAGACTGCGTGAAATCAGTTTTTACACAATTCGTGAATGTGTTCAACATGTAGCAACGGTTTATCAGTACCTAAATTTTATTGCACCATAAAACATGAACAAATTAATGTATCTGCATAATCTCATATAAATAAAACAAATAAAATTCATCGCACAGGCTCATCAGTTTTCTAAATGCGGGAGATTGTGCTTAAATTGAATACCCGATCGGGAGGTCGGAAGAGGTATTTAAAATCTGGAGGCTCCCACCCAAATTGTGAGAATTGACAGGTATGTATAAAGCTATTGTCACAAGTCCATGCCCATCCTGATATGACTTATCATGGTGTGGCGACGTAAATCCTTATTGTCACGTCATATCGTGGGATGCCCCATCCGAATTCATGTACGAAAACATTGATCATTATATGGAGTGATCTGATTTGTACAAGCAATTGCAGGCTGTAGGATTTCAGATTTCATGGGAAACACTTTTTGGGTTCCGTGCCTGGTACTCATGGGAACCCATCGGTAACTGTTTTTCGGTTCCGTCAAAAATTGGTCATGGGTACCCATTTTTGAAACTGTTAAAGTTGCATAGTCCGATGGTTTTGAGTTTCTGTCTTTTTCTGAGATAAATATATTAGATTGATCGTTATAATGTACCTTGTTTTAGTTTGAAGTAGCTTTTACTTTAAATGGGTAACTTTTGAGATATTTGAAGTGCAAACATGCTAAATTAATTTTGGCAAGCACGCCAAAACTCTGACACCATAGACTTTTGCAGTAACAGGTTCTATTAAATTGCCTCAGTATGTCTTTCTATGTGGCGATACATGTTTAATAAGTGCACCAGTATCTAAGTTAGATATGTAGAATCAAATCCAGATGATTGTTTTGATTTTGAAAATTTGATGCTTCATTGGACTATGCAGCTTTAATTAAATTTAGTAGGAGTATATTTTGTACACACCTGTGCATAAATTGTACATATACCTTTAATCATCTACAATATAATGAAAACCGTTGGTAGCATTTAATTTTTTTTTTTTTAAATTGCATTTCGTTTTATTAATATCATGGGAAACGCTATTTCGGTTCCGTAGTTTCCCCAGCACACGTTACCGGTAACGATTGTCACCATGAAATCCTACAGTCTGAATTGCACGTGATTACACACCATTGCCCTCATAAACCCAGCGGTGTCTTGAATCTGTACGCTTTAATTTACAATACTATGCATTAATAGAAGCTCGGCTTACTGGATTGGATGGCCGAATCGGTAAGGGCGCTGGCTTCCTTTGCAGAAGGTCATAGGTCCTAACACCGATCGAGTGAAGCCAATGACTTAAAAAATTGATACTTGTCACTACCTAGCGTGACACTCAGCATTAGTAGGATAGTACAATTACTGCTCAGTATGAGGAAAATGTGACATAAGTGGGAATATCACAATCAGGTCATGGTGTCGGGCGGTAGTCCGGTTTCCCTCTGGGGCAGGACTATAAAGTCGCAATTAGTGGGCGTGTCCACAGCGATTGGCTGTCAGGAAGCGAACATTGATCCAGAAATCAGTAGAGCACGATCACCTTAATAAATCCATTGCGCTTACAAAATATTGCGAATGGTGTATGTATAGTATAGCCAGCACAATGCCGGTAATGGCCTCTGTCAGCCGGTGTCCGACTGGCATGACCTGGCGATGATGTGTTATCTTTGGATCTACCCGCCTTCCTACATGGGTTTTGTAACTGCGGGAACTCTGTTTGCCATTAATCTGTGTGAAGAAATTTGTTTCTTTTCTTTCTTCTTGTTTTAGTATATATATATATTAGTTGATTAAGATGTGGAAGAATGCTTACAAAAGGAAAGAATGCATGCAGTAGATCGGTCATTCTCAGAAACTGTGTACCACTTGAGGTAGTCTACTTGAAATGCATATTTCAAAGAAACCTATTATTGGAATATCAATATTTAGATTTCATCATTTAGCCCAATAATGTGGGAGATATTTTAGACCAAAAGTAAATGTTAATATTGTGTATTTTGTATCTTATTTGGATGGATGTAGCTAAATAAATAGAAAATTACATCACTAATTTGTGACATCAACAGCATTGAAAATAAAGTGTCATTTCGTTTCCACTTGCAAGTACTATGAAACTCTGTATCAAACACTGAGTACAGATACAGTACAGGAACTATTTTCACCATTTCACACTCTATGCATGGACCCAGTTATGGTAGAGTAAAAGATACATCCTGAAATTGCCCCTAAGATTTGAAATTTGAGCCAAACATTTGTGTATAATTTTTGATTCCACTTGGACTGTTGTTACCGTGCTAATATTTTTCTGCTTTTCTCTTTAATCATCACAAATAAGACAAAACCATAGCAATGAGGTTTCAAATTATTATTACTACTGTTCATAAAGCAAGTGGCATGTGAAATGTCCTAAAAATGTCAAGCTTTGTGTGGAAAATATTTGATTTTGGAGTCAGATTGGTTTCCATGCTATACTGCTATTTATTGGGTGTGAGCATCATTTGACTTATTTAAAAATGTCAGAATATGTTTATTTTCAATTATTCAGATGCAAAAGGACACACACATTGAGGAAGCTTGTATATATATATATAGGACTTTGACAGCATTTTGATTTTGTGGTACTGATGTCACAGTATTGGTACACAACTTCTGAGAACGACCCAGATACTTACACAACAACTGAAAGTAATAAAACAAGGGGAACCATGAGACTATTACAATCTAGCGGCGAAAACAAGACTTAACCCTTATGGGCAGCATCAATACATCATCGCAACAAAAAAAGCAGGGGAAATCTCAACCGCGAACAATTTGTCTTCCCTCATCATTGCTGCTAACACCCAGGCACATCCTGTTTGAGGGTGTAGATTTCACGGCCTTGCGTCAACACAGTTTTAATATAAATAGCACGCGAGACCGCTTTACTAAAGTAAGACAAACAAATGTTTGATATCCTGTAATTTTGGCTCTTTTCTTTGTGAGTTAGATCAAAGACCCTATAATACTAAGACGGCTCACTCCCTATCTCTCCCCATGGTAATGTAAATTTCGCAGTGCCACCTTGTGGTGGGTTTGATCAGCCCGGCTGCTGGTTGGTGTTTCACATGTAAACACATACAATTATATTATACATGAGATAGGTAAATATGAATACACATCAATATGAAATTGTTATAGCCTATGAACAAATACACAGCATCATCATCAGCATCGCCATCATCACACATCTTTCACATTCATATATACATTTATACATATATACATATAATATAGCAACTGTTTAACCAAGAGAACAGCCAGCCCACCAAGTGGTGGGTTTGATCATTTTGATTACACAGTACAGGCTGAGTGAGCTGTCTTAGTATTATATGGTATTTGGTTAGATTTTGCTGTCAGTTGACTAATTCACATTTTGCATCAGATATGGTTTTTGCTATCATTTGACATGGGTCTGACCATTTCAGAATTTCCTGTAAATTTCAAAGTTGCATGTCAATGTGATTGACAATGCAGACAATAGATATACCACTAGCATGTGACTCTTGCTGCTGACACAGCATTAAACCATCAGCAAGCAATCAACCTAGATACGTGTATCCTTATTGTTAAGCCACAAATCAATCAATTATTTAACAATCAATCAATCGGTTCCAGAGGTGCTGGTGGAGTACGAGTATGTGGCTGTCGAAGAAGACGAGCTGACGATACGTCGTGG
The DNA here is from genome assembly GCA_030323885.1 of Branchipolynoe longqiensis. Taxonomy (NCBI): domain Eukaryota; kingdom Metazoa; phylum Annelida; class Polychaeta; order Phyllodocida; family Polynoidae; genus Branchipolynoe; species Branchipolynoe longqiensis. Next base: position 56,070,570 of record CM059189.1, read on the forward strand.
TGACGTCATCTCCAATGTGGTGGTGCTGAGTGACGGGTGGATGAAGGGCGACCTGGACGGTCGGCGCGGCGCCTTCCCGGATAACTTCGTCAAGGTACGTCACGTGGTCACGTGATCACAAGCGCGTCAATATTTATATGCATTTTTTTATTTTTGTTCAATTAAAGAAGAACAGTTGGACAATAAAACTTTTCTAGCCGACCACCTGCACAGATCGACCACTTCCCTATACCAATCGCTTTAATTGGGTCCCAAACGATCGCCCATACAATACCATTGTAACGATGAATAATAAAAACCTTCCTAAATCAACCATTTACAGTCGGTCCCATGGTCGGTCGATTTAGAGAGGTTTTACTGGAAATGGTTTATTCATTGGAACTAGTTCTTTTTCCCACCATCTAGGCGCTGGTCTTTGTGGCCATGTCATTGTGTCTGCGTAATCTACGCTGATTTTGTAAAACGGAATGGACCAATCCCTCTCTCTCGCCATCTTAATTCCAAATTGAGGTTAGTTAAGGGGTGTCAACCAAAGTTTTCAATATTTTCACGGTTGTACAAGGCATAGTATTTTTCTAGACCCCACCTACCTCCGAAGACTCCTTCCTCCTCCTTCCTCCTCCTCCTTCCTCCTCTTTCCTCCTCCTCCTTCCTCCTCCTTCCTCCTCCTTCCTCCCTCACCCCTCTCCTCTCCTCTCCTCTCCTCTCCTCTCCTCTCCTCTCCTCTCCTCTCCTCTCCTCTCCTCTCCTCTCCTCTCCTCTCCTCTCCTCTCCTCTCCTCTCCTCTTCTCTCCGCTTCTCTCCTCTTCTCTCCTCCTCTCTCCTCTCTCCTCTCTCCTCTCTCCTCTCTCCTCTCTCCTCTCCTCCGTCCGCCTCCGCCTCTCCCCCTCCCCCTCTCCCTTTCTCATAATTAACAGGATGAGAGAATTCCGGGGGATGGTGGAAAACGGTGGAGACGAGGTGGGGGGAGACTCGTGTCGTAGTTGTTTGTATTGTCTTGTGGTGAGTGCTGTAGATTGTGTTTACTTGGTGAGCTACAACAACGTTTAGCTCTCCCTGCAGTCGCCACTTATGCCTCTGTCACTACTCATCAAGGAAATAATTGCATTTTATTTTCATTAAGAGTTTGTCCAAATTATATGCAAATTCTGACTAGGACCTCAGCGCGCACGCACGCACACACACACGCACGCACGCATGCTTCATTCTTCATTGGCTAAATTTATTCTATTCTATCTATCAAGTTGCATAATCCGATGATTTTGAGTTTCTGCCACGTTTTGAGATAGATATATTAAGTTGATCGTTATATTCTATTCAACAATTTTGGCCTGGCTTTCAGATTGCATAATTCGATGATTTTTGAGTTTCTTGCCACGTTTTGAGATGAATATATTAAGTTGATCGTTATCATCTACTTTACTTCAGTTTGAAGAATCTTTGATCACAAATGGTTAACTTTAAGAGGTATTTGTAGTGAAACCTTGCACAATTTTGGTTTGCTGGACACCATAGGCTATAGTAGTAATATGTTCTATTAAATTGAGTTAGCATTTTTCCTTGTATGCAGCAAAATATATTTAATAAGTACACCATTTTCTAACACCCAGTTACTTTCTTGCGATCACCAAAAAAAAAGGATGGTCACAACGTAGTCCTCAGTGGTCGCTGACCTTGCAACCATTTTGGTCGTAAGGAGGTTGCAGCTATTGCACTAAAAACCTCATGACCAAAATGGTCGCCCAGAGATAGGCGACCATTACTTTTTGGTCGCAAGGAAGTGGGTTCTTTGGTCCAAAGTGGTCACAAGCCATAGTTTGGCTGAGGCTTAAGTTGAGTACATGTAAAATCAAATCTAGATAAGTATTTTGGTTTCGAAAATTTGATGCTTTCATCGGACTGCAGCTTTAAACAATTGACCATTCCTTGGTGCAATTACTGCGGTGTCCTATTCGAAGGGCCTATGGCTCTGTCAAATGTACCGGAAGTACATGTATAATATTATTAATAACTTTTTATTATGCGAATTTATGGCGCCACTCAGTCACTATTAAAGTGGCATAGTCCGATGGTTTTGAGTTTCTGTAATTTTATCCATTAGGTTGATTGTTATAATCGATTTTACTTTAGTTTAAAGTAACTTCGATTTTAAATTACTAACTCTGGAGATATTTGAAGTGACAACATACCAAATTAAGTGAGGAAAGCACGTCAAAATTCTGACACCATAGGCTTCAGCAGTAACAGGTTCTATTAAATTGCCTTAGTACCCCTTTCAAGACACAACACATGCTAAGTAAACTGTACACGTATGTAAGTCGTATATGGAGGAGCAAATCTAATTAAGTGGACCAGACGGGATGGCCGGATGAGTTAGAGCGTCCATCTCCCGTGCTGGTAGATCGTGGGGTCGTGGTTTCGAACCCTGATCGAGTCTAACCAATGACTTGAAAATTGATACTTGTCGCTTCCTAGCCTGGCGCTTGGCATTATTAGGACAGGGCAAGGACTGGTGTGCTCAGTGTCAGGATAATGTGACTGAGTGGGATACCAGGTCATGGTGCCGGCAGCCTGGTTTCCCAGTGGAACACCACTATAAAGTCGCTATGAGTGCGCATTGTCACAAGTCTGTCCCCGTCCTGATATGATCTTAGATGTTGCTAGGACGTAAAACAACAAACAAAACATCTAATTAAGTGTTTAAAAAAAAAATTTATACTTTCGTCGGACTATGTATTTTAAAGCAAATTCAGTGTGTATTATAACTACGCCAGTAATTACGAGTATATTAAAATTGCGTAGTCCGAATGTTTTGAGTTTCTTAGATAAATATGTTAGATTAATAGCCATAATCATCAACCTTACTTTTAGTTTGAAGTAAGCTTTAGTATAAATGGCTACCTTTAGAGATATTTGAAGTGTAAACATTTGGTGCGCAAACCAATACGCTGAACACCGTTGGCTTCAGCATTAGCAGGTTCTATTAATAGGTCCTAAAAACATAGGACTGGATGCTGATGCTGACTGGCCATTGGGAAAAATAGAAGACTTGCTCTCCGCTCACTAGCTCTTTGAACGTTGTCTGCTGCGAGTGAGTGCATCAGAGCTAAAACTAACTACTTTCACAGTAAAGTAGAGATCACTAGCTTTAGTTTTGTATCCATTACAGCTGACTTCAGGTGGGAAAAATTTGAAAAATTTAGGTTTGAAAACTTTGGAACGATCATAAAACATGTTTTCATGAAATATTTTTCGTCAAAAATAGAATATTACAAAGAAAAATTCTTTCTCTACAAATCTGTGTAGATTGTTTAGCACTCACTCTCAGCAGTTTGGACTTAACCATGCAATGGGTATGCTAATTAGAGCAATCAAATTTTTGCAATTTTTGAAAGGTGGATATAGCTTAATGACAATGTAATCACATTATAGATATTTGCATTCTGATCATTTTGATACAAAAATCAAGTCAATAGAACCTGAGATATTAATTTTCTAAGGATTTGATCATGGACAGTTAGTGAAAATCACAAGATTTCCCATGTTTGATGTCAACTTGTTCAACAAATATTTATTTTCAAGGGTCTGAAAAAAAATTAGATTAGCAGTTGTACTAGAAATAATAAGTTAAAAGAATAATGATGTGATTAAAATGTAATTTACCTTCAGTAGGCAGCTTCAAACATCAGAATTCAAGCATTTGCAGAATCATGAAAAATGTGTGTGAAATTATGGGCAAAAGTTAAATATTAAACAAATTCATAACTCAGGGACTAATAGACCAATTTTCCATTATTATATATATTTGTAATCAGATTGATAAGAGCTTTCCAAGTGTACCATTTGCAAATTAACTTCATAAAAAGAAAAATTCAGTTTGGAGTACCTACTATTAAACTAACTTAGTATTTCCTGTTATGCAGCAACAAATGTTTAATAAGTGCACCAGTATCGAAGTTGCATATGTAGGATCAAGTTTCATTTTGATTTTGAATTCATCCGACTATTCAGCTTTAATGTAATTATTTCAAATGTAGAGTGATAAAAAGTTATATCTCGTTATGCATATTTTCAAATTCTTGGAAAGTCCTTAACCGATTCATGCTGCCGACACGTCGAAAAGAAACCACCAATCAATCGATCAATTAACACATTCATAACACCACTTCATTAAAGCTGCATAATCCGATGATCACATCAAATTTTCAATACCAAAACAATTATCTAATTTTGATCCTACATATCTAACTTAGATACTGGTGCACTTATTTAGCATTTGTCGCAACATAGAAATACTAAGTCAATTAATAGAATGTGTTACTGCAGAAGCCTATGGTGTCAGAGTTTTGGCGTGCTTGCCCAAAATTAACTTAGCATGTTTGCATTTCAAATATCTCAAAAGATAGCCATTTAAAATAAGTTACTTCGAACTAAAGTAAGGTAGATTATAACAATCAATTTAATATATTTATCTCAGAAAAATGGCCAAAACTCAAAACCATCAGACTATCCAGCTTTACGTTAACGCAGCCAGTTTATTTCTCCATATTCTTCATGTTCAGGACACACTATGTCACAGTACAGTCCTTTTTATTAGTTAAATACTTATTTTTGTATGCACATGTTTCATGTCATGGCTTCTTTTGCGTGCTATTATTAGTTTTTTTTTATGTACTTATTTCCACCTTTGAATAACAATAAAATGAACTTTTTTAATGCATAGACATGCTGCGTCTACAAAAACAGATTTAGTTCGGTGTTAAAATCAACTTTTGTATAACATAGAGTAGACAAGCTGAATGCACAAAGACATTTGGTTAGGTGTTGAAAACAACTTTTGTATAAAACTATAACATAGACATTCTGCCTCGACAAAAACAGATTGAATTAGGTGTATATTGGGAGATTCTCAAATTAAGATTTAAATGTGATTTTTAGCAGTGTAAAATGATAAATAGAGCATTGATTCGATAAATAGTATTTTTTCAGCAGTGTGGAATAATATATAGAACACTAATTCAATAAGCCAGTTAATTGATTTCGGGGTAGGACAGTCACTTTTTTCCCACTTGCCCTAGCGGGCAAGTGCCTAAATGTTGTACTTGCCCAAGACCAAATCAGCCAATTAAAACTGAAATCTGCTACTGCAGATCAGAAATATAACAACTTGCCTATTTGGGGAGGTCACCGAGAACTTCACCTGCCATATATACCGAGTAAACTATGTGCCTTGGGAAACCAGGCAGTCCTTTTAATATGTCTCATGATATGACCTTAAGGCCCTGTCACATTACGGCGTATGGCGGGAGCGTATTGAAAACCTACGTAAGTCGTGCGGGTGCCGGCCTATGATGACCTTCGGTGAACTTTCGGGTGGGTTTGAGCGTATGGGGGCGTGCTGTGACATTTTTTGACGGTTTTGATTGGCATGAGGAGCGTATGAGGAACATATGAATATTTTAGGAGCGTATGCGAAACCTATGCGCGACCTATGTTATCTCTCCGCGGTCCGCCGCCTGGTGGCTCCTGGGTATATATAGCCTGCAGCAACAGGCTACCCTCACTCTGCCACCATGCCTGCTAAGAGGAACACCACTGCTGCTGCTGCTGCTGATTCTGCTACTGCTACCACTGCTACCACTGCTACTACACCAGTACTACTGCTACTACACCAGCCTCCAGAGCTGCTGTAATTACAGGAGGAGGACTAGGCTGTGGGAGAGGCAGAAAGAGGCAGACTTTACAATGCTCTCCATCACCAGCCTCCTCACCTGCCTCGCCACTCTCCACACCACTCTCCAGGTGGAGATGGAAGTGGAGAGGTCGACGACGCAACGCTGGCGTCCCCGCTCCAGCTCGCCATCTCCTGCCTCTCGGAGAAGCTCACGGGCGTCGTCCGCTGCCTCCGCCGCCACCACCGCCTCCACCGCCTCCACCAGCACCGGTGGCATCTCCGCGTCAAAGAGATGGAGGGCCAAGAAGAGCGACTGTTCTCTGTCGGTCTTCAAGGAGGATCAAATGTTGGACTTCCTCCAGGAGAACCCCATCATGTGGAACATGAAGCTCACGGATTACCGCCGCTCAGACAGAAAGGCCAAGATGTGGGAGGACCAGGCGACACTTCTGGGGACCACAACAGTCCATCTCCAGAAGTGGTTCAAGTCACTCAGGGACACGAACACGCGGCTCCACAAGAAAAAAAGTGGGGACGGAGCCGCTGACCTGACTGAGCGGGAGCAGTGGATCCTGCGCAAGTTCGGGTTCCTGCGGTCCGTCGTCCGTCACCGACCGGAGCCCTGCAGGAGTGTAAGTACATAATCTTTTATCGTTCTGACAAGTGCGGCCGTTAGTATTCTCGTAAAACCGCTCGTATTCTAAGTTTGTTATGTTATGCTTTTGTTGTATTTATGTAAATATTCTAGTTATTTGTTAAATGTTATTTATTTCTTTAATGTTGAGTTGTTGTGTAGTTGTTCTTAAATCGAGATATTGACAATAGATGTATCGTGATATAATCGTTATAAATCCATGTTTGCATTTAACGTTAATTATTTTTGCTTTATATATTTTTGATTTACTGTTGACTTGTCGTGTCTTTTGTCGAAATATCGATTTGCATTCATGTTACTTATGTTATTTTATTATTTTGTCTTGCAGTTGGCCACTCCTGTCGCGGCTCCGCAGCTCGATCTCAGCGTGGAGGAGAATGTCGCGACCGATGTGGAGGTGGCGATGGACGAGGATCTTCCACCCACTACCCCCGCTACATCCCAAGAGCGGGGAAAGGGGAGAGGGAAGCGATCCACAAGAGGTTCGACGAGACTGCCGACATCCTCAAAGTGATGCAGCTGCCTCCTCCTCCACCTCCACCGACGGTGACGAAGCGACTGGCATTCGCCAACTATGTGCGGGACATGATCCTCACGATGCCAGAGGAGCGGTTTGTGTCCATTTGCGGTGCACTCAACCGCATGGTGTCGCACCATCTGGAGGAGGAGGAGGAGGAAGGAACATTCGTGGCACCAGTGGTTTGTGTGGCTGCTCCTGCACCTGCTCGTGTGTCTGCAAGTGAGGCATACCAGCCTCAACCCCACCAGTGGACTCATCAGCCACCACCGGCATCACCATGGGCTTCACAGACACACGAGTATGTGCAGCGCTATATGGGGCAGCCGCACATTCATCATCAGCCACAGCCACACCCACAGCCGCCTCTGCCAAGTCTTCCGCCTCAGCCTCTACCTCCAACCTCCGTGGGTCACGAGGCGGCCGCAGCTCCGCTGGTACGGCCGTCACCACCGCACACCGCACAAGTACGGACATTAGGGATGGTGGCGCACACGAGGGGCTCTCCTGTAGTTGTGGTGCGCGGGGGTGCTCCGCCCACTGTGGGTCCGGCATGGCCAGGGACTTGCGCTGCCGCAGACATCGCGACTCCGACACGCGGCGACCCCCAAGTGAACTTGCCAGCCCGGAGGGACTATTGAACTTGTCGGGGTTATCCGGGATATCTGGCATGTTGGGGGCCAATTTGGACTTATTCGCCTCGTCGTCAGCCACACAGTCGCCAGCTGATGCCAATGGCAAGGGAGAGAAGTGATTGTAATATGTGTATATATGTAGTCTTAGTTTTTATTTATCTTTGTACATTTGTATGTATATATGTATATATATTGTATGTTTATATATTGTTTGTACATTTATATGTCAAGATGTTTAAATAAATAAATATACTGTCACTTTTAATTTTTGTGTCCGTGTTCAGTAAAGGCATGCCATCATTTAATTGTTATATATTAAAGTACAATTAACATTAAAATTAAAACATAAATAAAAACTTTAAATTTAAAATATTTATAATAATGTTTCTCCTTCCCCTTTCTCCCTTTCCTCCTTCTCTCTCTCTCTTCCTCCCTCTCTCTTCCTCTCTCTCTATCTCTCTTCCTCCCTCTCTCTATCTCTCTTCCTCCCTCTCTATCTCTCTTCCTCCCTCCCTCCATCTCTTCCCTCCCTCCCTCCCTCTATCTCTTCTCCCCCTCCCTCCCTCCCTCCCTCTAACTCGTCTCCCCCTTTCTGTCTCTGTGTCACTCTATTTTTCCCTGTGTTCTTAGTATGTATGTAAAAGATTAATTCATGTAAAAAGAGAGGAGATTCATTACAATTACATTAACTAGATGACTTTAAATTAGGGAGCGAAAGAACGTAACAGACATGTAAAATTGTGTTTTCATATCTATAAAATGATATCGTTTATTTTACTAGACATATAAACATATTAGCATCTCATATAACAGGAGACATGTCACAACATCACAGACATGTTTGCAAAAACAGTAGACAGACACAGCGCATACAGACTGATAAAATGTTTTGTCAGATCATCCTGTCTTGCCATGACAGTGCTCCGGCGGGTGAGACGACCCAGTCTTTAATTAGATTGCGCTGTTCCTTTCCTAGCTTGGACGCGGTGTTGGGGTTAACAGGTACAACGTTAATGTCAGGAAGGTTGTGGCCCTCTCGCCAACCTCCAGGCACAAAGTTGTTGTTGGCTGTCTCGGGACGATCCAGCTGCATGTTCTGTAGCGCTGGGTAGCGTGTCCTCATGAGGTTGTGCAGAACAATGCACGCCTTGACGATGATCTTCACGTTGGAGGGGTGGTGCTGCATAGTCGTCAGCAGCACTTGGAAGTGGTTGGCTAGAATGCCAAAGGCATTCTCCACCACTCTCCTAGCTCGGGAAAGCCGGTAGTTGAAGAGTCGCTCGTCATTGGTCAAGCCCCTGTTGCCGTACGGCTTCATCAAGGCGGCGTCACCGATCAGAAAATACGGCACATCCTTCTGGCCGTCAACGAGCGGTTCAGGGTTCGGAAAGCCGATGGTGCCACCTTCTGTGCCCGCCTTCAGCTCGGAGGCGTTGTAAATCTGGGCATCGGACGCGGAGCCCAAACCGCCAATATCTGCCCAGATAAATTTGTAATCCGCATCTACAAGCGCCAACAGGACCACGGAGAAAAAGCCCTTGTAGTTGTAGTAGAGCGACCCACTCTTTGGGGGGCACCGGCAGGCGATGTGCTTCCCATCCAGAGCGCCACAGGTATGGGGGAAGTTCCACCTCTCTGAAAAGAGGTCCGTGACGGCACGCCACCCTTCTGGAGTCATCCACGTCATGACCTTGGCTATGTACTCGTCGACGATGGCCTTACAGACTTCACGCACTATCAGCGACTGTGTGTTGTGGGGCACCCTCCACCCAAACTTCATGGAGGAGTATTTTGTGCCAGATGCCAGGTGCCGCAGATTAAGTGCTATTTTCAGCACCGGCTCGAGCGGCACCCTGAATGTGGCCTGTTTTTTTGCGATCCTCGGTCCCACTCGCACCACAATCTCGTCAAACAACTGGGGAGGCAGCCGCATGAAGTTCACAAATGACGCGGTGTCCTCGCTGCAGAGCTCGACCATCAGCTTGTCGAACAAGCCAAACTGTAGCCGCCTCCCAATCCAGGGTCTGACCCACACTGATCGTCTCCGCCGCTCCCTCCTCCTTCGTCTCTCGATACGGGACGCCAGAAGAACCATGAGGAATAGAGTAAGCTCATGGAGATAAAGGGCAACTCTGTAGAAAAGCTGGAACTGTACTTGCAGTGCCTGGGCATCCATCCTGTATGAGCAGCAGAGCAGGAATGACTGAAGGAATGGCGTGGGTCGCCTTTATATACCGAGACCATAGGTCGGGCATATGCCGCCATACGCTATGAATACGCTCCCATACGCAACTCATAGGTTCTGCGTACGCTGCATACACCCGAGATATGCCCGTGACGCAAGTTGAGCGTACGAGTAGCATACGCCGGCGTACCCCAAGCGTACGAGGAGCGTATTCCGGCGTATGAGAAGCGTATGAGTAGCATAAGAACCATACGCCCCCGTAGGTCGAGATTTTTTTAGCATGCACAAAAAATTTGGACGACGGATGGGAGAAAGTGTATGGCGGCGTACAGCGGCATAAGCCGGCACATGACAGCATATGCGGAGCATACGCATAGCGTATGCCGACGTATATGACGTAAAGCGCCTACGCCGCCGTATGTTCCGCAAATAACCCTAATGTGACAGCCCCTTTAGATGTTGCCAGGACGTAAAAGCTCCAGCAACTAACCAACTTTAATATTGTCCTACCATCATTTGATCATGGTGGCTAAAATGGAGTTTCTACAGTGAGTTTAATTTAAGGAAAACACATCTTCTTAGTGCGTTGCGTGTGCCGATGCGACTGCTTTAGAGCCTCGTTTTCCTTCAGTGATCACTTTGTTTGCCATACATTCTCATATCCGCTCGAATAGAATCTAGGTCATGTCAATTGGTACAGACTGTGTATATGCAGCTTACACGACCCTGAACCCGTGTTGGGTCAACCTTCTGTTGATTATCAATCTTGCCGCCAGGGCATGATGGGGAAGGTTTGTTTCCTTGTTTGGATTATACATGTATCCTAACAACATCTAAGGTACTGGACGTTGTGGCCGAATCGGTAGAGCGCAGGCTTCCCATGCGGAAGGTTGCTGGTTGGTTGTTGAAATTTTACCTCCTAGCAACATCTAAAGTCATATCAGGACATGTACCTACTTGTGAGAATGCGCACGCATGGCAAATTTATAGTGCTGCCCCACTGGGAGACCAGACCATCAGCACCATAACCTGATATCCCACTCAGTCACATTATCCTGACACTGGGCCAACCAGTCCTTGTCCTATCCTATTAATGCAGAGCGCCTGGCTAGGAAGTGACAAGTATTAATTTTTAAGTCATTGACCTCACGATCTACCAAAATGGGAGATAGCACTTGAAATTAACATTAATAGGATAAGACATGGACTGGTTAGTACACTATCAGGATAATGTGATTTGAGATATTGGGTCATGGTGCCAGTGGCCTGGTCGTCCAGTGCAGCAGCACTATATAGTCGCCATAAGTGACCACTGTCACAAGTCAGTACCCATCTTGATGTGACCTTAGATGTATCTATAATGTAAAACAAAACAACCAAAAAAACGATGTTGCTAGAATGTAAAACAAAACGACCAAAATACTATTTCAGGTCAAATAATATAAATAAGCTGTGACTTAGTTATTTTAAGTATATATCACAAATGATGTGCGGGGGAGAAAGCTTACTGGGTTAGTAGGTGAATTTTGAGTCGCCCATTGTTGATTCCATATATATATATATATATGTATATTATAATATATATAATATATATATATATATATATTTAATATATATAATATTATATATATATATATAATTCAGAATATATATATATATATCGATCATTCAACACATTGCAGTCAGTGAACACGTGTGACTGGCCTTTGTGGCTTTTATGACCTTATAAACTGACAGAAGAGCATATAATTTATGGTGGGTGTGAAGACCAATGTGCCGGCAGTGATTTCTCACGAATATTGTTAGCAAGTTGGTGAAGTTGTGCTTTCCATCGGGGAGGGGGTCTATAATGTTCAGCCTAATATATATTTTTTTTTTTAATGGCAGAACTTGAAAACCATTGGATTATGCAACTTTAACTAGTGATGTTCTCACCCACCAGGTTGCAGCACCTTATTGTGTGCTTGGTTGGTTGTTAGAGTTTTACATCCTGGCAACATCTATGGTCATATCAGGACGGGGACATACTTGTGGGAAGTGCGCACTCATCACAACTTTATAGTGCTGCCCCAATGGGAGACCAGGCCACCAGCACCATGACCTGATATCCCACTCAGTCACATCCTGACACTGAGCCAACCAGTCATTGCCCTATCCTATTAATACTGAACGCCTGGCTAGGAAGGGGCAGGTATCAATTTTGAAGTCATTGGTTTGACTCGACCAGGGTTCGAGTGCCATGATCTACCAAAACGGGAGACGGATGCTCAACTCATTTGGCCACCCTGTCTGGTCCCTTATTGTGCTATTTCTCACAGTTACAACTCTAATTAAAGTAAAGTCTAATGTGCTGTATTTTTAACACAGAATTTTAAGAAAAGGTCTGTTCACAGTGAGTAGTGTATGGAGATCTAGATAAGTACCCGAATTAAACCCAAATAAAACTTTGCCAGCTAATGCCTTCTAAAATGGTGGTGGAGATTAGGGTCATTAGCGAAGTTAGCTCGTGAAGCAGACTTGGTTTGGAGGCGTGTGAGAACCTATCACATCCTGATTCAGTCGATACACGCCTACCGGAGCCTCAGGGGTCAGGAAGCCGGCAGACTCACGGGTCTCGCTACATAGTATAAGGGAGGGCGGGCCGCCGTCCGTTGGCAGCAACTTGCACATACCAGGGGCGCACCCAGGGGGGTTTCCTGGTTGCCCAGAACCCCCCTTCCCCAAATAAAATTGTTTTACAAATTATATAAACGTATATTTCAAAGGGCCATGCTCTTTAACACTCTATACTTCAAGGGGGAAGAGTGTTTGCACCAAAATGTGGGTTGTTGCACCAGAAAACCATGTAAAATATTGCCCTAAAATGGGTGTTGTGTTGTTCCACCAACCCATGTGAAAAAAATTACCCTAAAATAGGGGTAGTTTCGATCCATATTTGGATAATCCCCTAGCCAATTCCTGGGTGCCCCCCTGCATACCGCCTATAACTTTTAACGCCCCCCATCACACCAAATTGGATGGCCGAATACCGGGATGGCCGAATGAGTTAGAGCGTCCGTCTCCCGTGTTGGTAGATCATGGTGTCGTGGGTTCGAATCCTGGTTGAGTCAAACCAATGACTTAAAAATTTATACTTGTCACTTCCTAGTCTGGCACTCGGCATTATTAGGATAGGACAAGGACTGGTTGGCTCAGTGTCAGGATAATGTGACTGAGTGGGATATCAGGTCATAGTGCTGGCAGCCTGGTCTTCCAGTGGGGCAGCACTATAAAGTCGCCATGAGTGCGCACTGTCACAAGTCGGTACCCGTCCATATATGACCTTAGATGTTGCTAGGAATTAAAACAACAAACAAACAAACACCAATCTAGTTCTCACTACGTTCTTGAAAATGTTGCTGAACGGACTCAAACTGTGTGCGAACGGAATGGACGTGTAGTAGCAACTTTTTACGAACGGAATGGACGGGCTAGAATGGTATGGTGCTCCAGAACTTTGAGCATGCCCAACATTTTCTTGCAGCCACGTTCTACCCTGACCACAGCCCGCATTAGAATGTGGTCGAACGTTTTGAGAACTAGTTTGGTGTGATGGGGGGTGTAAGTATAACTATAAGTTTCCACCAGCTTTCCTGATTCCCGCCATCCCGTTCCTACTAGCTCTACCCATTCCTGCCATCCCCTTCCTGAATGAATCCTGGGGAGACCACTGATATTGAGTACATACCTTCAGTTTTACATTCTATCTCACCTAACACAACACATTTACATCACCTATCACGTTTCACCGGACGTGGCGGCCGAATCGGTAGAGCCCCGGCTTCCCTTGCGGAAGGTAGGGAGTTCGATTCCCGGTCGAGTCAAACCAATGACTTATAACATTGATACTTGTCGCTACCTAGTCTGGTAGTTATAACACGTGTGTATGTCTACATGTACCGTGTGCATGATGTATGTGTGTATAAATATATATATATGTGTTGTGAAGTGTATTTGTTTATACACTGATTACTGTATACATACACCACCATTTTATAAGGCATTAGCTGGCAAAGTTTCATTTGGGTTTAATATACTGATTACTGTATATATAATATTGAATAAAGGTTTATTATCTCAGTTAACCTCCGTGGTTATGGGAATAAAACTACACAAATAAATCAAAACAACAAAACAAATGTCACAAATAATGTAAATTTTCACTTGTCCAACGGAAAAGCTCAAGCAATATTCTACTTGTCCGTGCCTACTCTCACTTAGTCCAGACAGGCGAACAAGCTCTTATTTTGAACGCTGGGTAGGTAGGTATGTCTACGAGAAAATTCTATGTGTGCCTAGTGCAGCCCCTACCACGATCTACCAGGACTCACAGCATATACAGCACATTACAAAGGCATATCACCTCCACCTACTCTTGTTTACTATCCATCTTTATGCTCCTTATTTGGCGCTGTATTCAACTTTACCTTGCCAAGAGTACTCGGTCGCCATTTCTTTCTCGTTTTTTGTTTGTTTGTTAAAAAGTAAGCAAAAACAAAAGACTACTTAAAATTGCCGCATGTCCTTGACCAGCATACCATTAAGCTATATATATCAGCGTTTGATAGAAGACCTTGTCCGAGATGAGTGTCTGTGTCTGTGTGTAAATTTGTATAGTTGAGCGCACATATGTGTGTGTGTACGTCTATATAATACTATACAACTATTACTATGGATGCTCCCCTCCTCCCCCCCCCCCCCACACACACATACATACACATACACAGTTGACAAACCGCCACTTGCAGCATGACTCCCCATGTACTTAAACGGTCACCTGGATATAATTTAGCTGAGAAGACCTGTGCGATGAGACAAGGCCTTTGTCTGTTCTCCGCCCTCGTCACCTGACTAGTTTGTGGATGTGCATTCAGACATGAGATCACTCGCTGGGTATAGTTAACACGACCTTTGCATGCAATTCTCAAACTATTTTACCAAAGCCAAGAAGGAAGGTTAAGGCCCTGTCACATTACGGCGTATGGCGGGAGCGTATTGAAAACCTACGTAGGTCCTGCGCGTGCCGGCCTATGATGACATTTGGTGACTTTTCGGGTGGTTTTGAGCGTATGTGGAACCTACGAGGAGCGTATGAGGAGCGTATGGGAGCGTGCTGTGACATTTTTTGACAGTATGGGCCATACGCCCTCATAGGTCGAGTTTTTTTTAGCATGCACAAAAAAATTTGGACGGACGGATTTATGAAAGCGTATGGCGGCGTATGCCTCATACGCTTCACATACGCCGGCATCTGGTGGCGTATGAGTAGCGTATGCGTACCGTATGAGTAGCGTATACGGCGTATGCCGACGTATATGACGTAACGCGCTTGCGCCGCCATATGTGACAGCCCCTTTAGAAGGAAGTTGTCGGAGAGAGACACGTGTTTACATTTTGGAGTGCTAGTGTCTGTTTGAGGAACTCGCCCTTCGGAATCACATTGTAAGTAGTGCTGTAGGATCGCCAATGTCGTCCTCACGTTTGTACTGTAGAACCTGTCTTCAGTGACTCCTGTGATTAGCGGACCCCTGCCATGTGCGGACAGTTTTTCAGTGTACACACTGTCGTACAGTAGAACCTGTCTCCAGCGACTCCTGTGATCAGCGAACCCCTGCCATGTGCAGACAGTTTTTGAATGTACAAACTGTCGTACAGTAGAACCTGTCATCAGTGACTTCTGTGATCAGCGAAAACCCCTGCCATGTACGGACAGTTTTTGAATGTACAAACTGTTGTACAATAGAACCTGTCTTCAGCGACCCCTGTGATATGCGAACCCCTTGCCATGTGCGGACATTTTTTCAGTGTACACACTGTCATACAGTAGAACCTGTCTTCAGGGACTCCTGTGGTCAGCGAACCGCTGCCATGTGCGGACAGTTTTTCAATGTACAAATTGTCATACAATAGATCCTATCTTCAGTGACTCCTGTGATCAGCGAACCCCTGCCATGTGCGGACAGTTTTTCAATGTACAAATTGGCATACAATAGAACCTATCTTCAGCGACCCCTGTGATCAGCGAACTCCTGCCATTTGCGAGTAACTTTTTATGTGTCAACTGTGATTTAAGTCAGCCTCATTTGACTGTCGCTCCGGTGACAGGACACCAGGTATGTCAGAACATTTTTGTCTGGTTCCAGAGTTGTCCATTAAAGGCAGGTGCTACTTTATAGGTAGTACTGTATATTCTCCTCTCCCTAGAGGGCTACCAGTCCAAACTGGTTAGCTCAGTATTAGGATAATGCGGCAGAGTGGGATATCGGGTCATGGTACCGGATAGATAAAAGATTCACCCGGTACTTGTAGTGCACGGATGAAGGACAACGTACTGTAAATATGGGCGAAAATAGCTTTAGTATGGAACAGGAAGTACAATGCCTGGCTCCAGTGTCAAATGGTTACTTATATCAGCACAGAGTTGGTGAAATGGGAGAAAATGCAAAAAGACAAGATGGCGGCCATAGAACGCCATCGATTTCACTTAAAAATGTTATTAAACCAGATGTTTTATTATATTTTTCAACTCAAAGGTAACGGGGAAATATGAAGACATATACACAGAATAAATGTTGCTTCTTAGATTGTGAGATTAGGCTCTCATAAAGACTCATTTCATTAGCCCGATTTTTCGACCGTTTTATATAAGGCTGGTCTTCACCCGTGTACTGCGAGTACCGGGTGAATCCTTTATCTAGGTACCGGCGGCCTGGTCCTCTCCCAGTGGGGCAACAATATAAAGTTGCCATGAGTGTACTGTCACAACTCGGTACCCATCCTGATATGACCTTAGACATTGCCAGGATGTAAAACCCCAACAAACAAACATTCTGGTCGAATGTTTATGAGACATTGCGTGACATGTATAGATGCTGATGTGGATATGAGAAAGCTGCATATACCAAACGGAATGGTCGTGTGGTGGAGAGCCCACTATTGTGCGCAAAGGTCGTGGACATGATCCCTAACCGAGTCAAATACTTACAACAATTGGTATTTGTCGCTACCTCGCCTGTCGATTTGTGTATTTAACTAGGACATGACATGAAGGGATAGTGGCTTGGCTCAACATCTGAATAATGTGACTAAGTGGGATATAGTATCATTTGTGTACAGTATTGTAGTGGGGGGGGGGGGGGGCTGTGACACCATAAATCTGCCAGCAGAGTGCGCAGTCACAAGTCGGTATCTGTCCTGATGACCTCATGTGTTTACTTGTTTGTTTGTTGTTTTACGTCCTAGCAACATTTAAGGTCATATCAGGACGGGTACCTACTTGTGACAGTGGGCAATCCCCAGTCAGGCAGTCAGTCAAGCAGTCACAGTCACCGGGCGTGGTGGCTTAATTGGTCCGTCCTGATGTGACCTTAGATGTTGCTAGGACGTAAAACAACAAACAAAAAAACAAACAAACAAGCTTAATTGGTAAAGCGCGGGCCTCGCGTGCGGAAGGTAGGGAGTTTGGTTCCCGGTCGAGTCAAAGCAATTATTTTTAAATTGATACTTGTCGCTTCTTAGCGTGGTGCTCAGCATTAATAGGATATGGCAAGGACTGGTTAGCTCAATGTCAGGATAATGTAACTGAGTGGGATATGGGGGTCATGGTGCCGGCGGCCAGATTTCCCAGTGGGGCAGCACTATAAAGTCACCATGAATGTACACTGTCACAAGTCGGTATCTGTCCTGATATGACCTTAGATGTTGCTAAGACGTAAAACAACAACCAACAACATCAGTTACAGTCAGTCAGTCACAGTTAGTCAAAATCAGTCAGTCAGTCATAGCGATTTGTTGCCCTAATAATGCAGCAGTGTGAATTTAGTGTGAATGTTCCAGCTGCGGTGGTTTGGGATAACAGATTTGTCGGTTTTATGGTGGTTTCCATGACCCAGTTTCAAATCGGTTTTAATGTCGCCTTTTCCACACGTACTGGTCACGCTTCATGTTCTCTTTACTGCCAAACTGTGTCTGCTGCGAAGACACGAGAAATAAACAGCTGACACACACAACCCCCGCACCCCCCACCCACGCACACATATATATATACATACACACACACATATGTATATATACACACACACACACACACACACACACACACACACACACACACACACACACACACACACACACACACACACACACACACACACACACACACACACACACACACACAAACACACACCACACACACACACACACACACAACACACACACACACACACACACACACAACAGCCCACACACACACACACAACACACACACCCACACAACACACACACACACACACACACACACACACACACACACACACACACACACACACACACACACACACACACACACACACACACAGCTGACACACGGCTAACATACAGCTGACATACAGCTGACACTAACACTAGTAACAGTCTTTCTCTCTCTCTCTCTCACTCTCTCACTCTCACTCTCACTTTACCACCGTGACATAGACATGGGTGGATATATGTGATGTATAAGAATTATGTGAGTATAAAGGCGCGAAAGGGAATGTTCCCTATATGATCACTAATATGTTGTGCACTACGTTATGGGTGACCCCTTTTCACAGTTGCTCCAGGTGGCTCCACAACCCCCAACCTAAAGCTAAGATTCCTTATACGCGGTATGCGGCATGCGAATGTCATATATGCTGCGTAGATATATGCCAACCCCCAACATTTGTTGGGGTTTTTCCTCCAAATTTGTGAAGGAACAGTATTGGTTTCTATGGCAAACGCAGCAGCATTCGCATTCCGCACCGATGGCTACAGGGACCGATTCAGTTGCCGCATTCGCATTCGGAGGCATGGAAGCACCCCTATTCACTTAGATGCTTTTCCATTTGTTGCCGCATACTGCGTGTAAGGAATGCTAGCTTTACCCGTGGCCTGAAATACTGTCACTTGCAACACCGTGGCATAAGCGTGTATATAATATATATGTGCTATATAATGTATTGTAAATAAGCTGCGGAGGTCCTATTTTCAGAGAGCAGTGTCTATCTATTTTGGCATCGAGTCGTTGAACTAGGAGAGCATGCTTACCATACCAAGATGGCGGCTACTGGATTCTCTCTAAATAACTTCTTAAGTCGGTTAATATACATGATTTGATCAATTCCGCACTCCAAAAGTAGCGGGCTATGAAAGATGAGTTCCTGAAGAATATCATCATGAAGCGGGTTAGATTGGCGATTAGTATGATTATGTCCATAACCCAGCAGTCCCGACAGTTTCTAAAGGGTTGTTTAGCAGGCCTTTCTTCACAGGTCTGTAGGAGCAACCAACATCAGGGAAGAAGTACACACTGTGTCGCTATGGCAACTCTCGTCCAGAGTTTTGAGTGAGGAAAAAACAGTCAGTACACATCCTGGGCCCTGAGGGACTCAAACACCAAGTGATGAGGCATTGTCCATACTGCCTTTCTACTTCTAACCCCTTCACGAGACGGAATGGTCGAATGAGTTGAGTGTCCATCTCCCGTTTTGGTAGATCGTGGGATTCGACCCTGGTCGAGTCAAACCAGTGACTTAAGAGATGATACTTGTCCCTTCCTACACAGGCGCTCAGCATTATTAGGATAGAGCAAGGACTGGTTTGGCTCAGTGTCAGGATAATGTGACTGAGTGGGATATCAGGTCATGGTGCTGGTGGTGCCTGGTCTCCCAGTGAGGCAGCACTATAAAGTCACCATGAATGCGCACTGCCACAAGTCAGTACCCAGTCTGATATTGCCAGGTCGTAAAACTCCAACAACCAACGAACAACTTCTAGCCCCACGCTGTGTTAACTTTCATGTCATTGATATGACCTTAGATGTTGCTAGGACGTGAAACAACAACAAACAAACAAACATCATGTGATTAAAGCAGTTTTCTGTTTGAGTCCCCAAGAGGTTCTCAATGTTGCCTCAAATTGTGCCTGCAGGTGTTTCCCCGGCCTGATGGCATGGTGTATACTTGGTGAACCAGTTAGAGCCTGCCTCGGGCAGTTTTTTTGTCTGTGGCATAACATTAGACTCTGGCAGTATGTTGGGACAAGCTGTCATCTTCTAGAAATGTAAATTAATCAAGGCTCATTATGTAACTATATTAAGTCCGCCTTGCTTATAGACCGACATGAAATGGTAGATAATCTGCAGTCTTCTAGAAATCTAAATCAAACAAGGCTTGTTAATAAATATGGGATGAAAGATCTCCGCGATTTCGCGGATTTCCGGGATTTTTCAATCCCGCAGCACGATCAACG
The DNA here is from genome assembly GCA_030323885.1 of Branchipolynoe longqiensis. Lineage (NCBI taxonomy): Eukaryota > Metazoa > Annelida > Polychaeta > Phyllodocida > Polynoidae > Branchipolynoe > Branchipolynoe longqiensis. Next base: position 56,090,544 of record CM059189.1, read on the forward strand.
TAGGCCCTACTAATTTAACCTATTTTGGGTGATTAGTCTTTAAAAGCCTCGAATTCCATTTAACTGTCCCCACTTGTCTAAATTAGTCCGAAAGTTGTTGTTCCCCCCCCCCCCCTGAAATACAAATGAAAATAGTCTTGAATTCCTATCAAAAACAGCTTTGAAATAGCCTTGAATTCCATATCTTCACATATGTATGGACTGTCTATGCATATTTGAGTCTAATTCTTATGTGGATTTTAAACCTTTTTCAGCCGATTCGAGACTACCCACAAATGGAGGTGGAATGGTGCCCTTCAGAGAACGAGGTTGTGTCCTCACACATATGTGTTTAATGTTTACAGTTACTCCAGTTGTTATGCTTACCGTTTAAAAGTTATTTAAATGGTTGGTTGATTGTTGGAGTTTTACATCCTGGCAACATTTAAGGTCATATCAGGACATGGACCAACTCGTGACAGTGCGCACACTCATGGAGATGTATAGTGCTGCCCCACTGGGAGACCAGGCCATCAGCACCATCACCTGATATCCGCTTCAGTCACATCCTGACACTGACTGAGCCATCCAGTCCTTACCCTATCCTAATAATGCCGAGCACCTGGCTAGGAAGTGGCAGGTATAAATTTTTAAGTCCTTGGGTTGACTCGACCTGAGTTCAAACCCATGGATTCGAATCCCATGTTCTATCAAACCGGAAGACGGACGCTCAACTCATTTGGCCATCTCGTCTGCTTGTTATTTAAATACAGGTGTATAGTTTCTACTACTATTATCAACAGAAATGATTTGTGCATATGTGTGATAATATTTACTAATAGCCCTGTTCCACAAACCATGTGTCGTGAGCTGGTACCCACAACGTTAGTTCTTGCCACTTCCATCAGAGGGCAGGTTCGTTGTGGAAATCCTGTCTAAGGCCTTTTCCACAAAGCACGCTGCACAGTGAGTTGCTACCCACTGCATACGTTCATCCACTGAAAAAATCAGCGGGTTGGTTGTGGAAATCCTCTGTAAGGCCTTTCCCACAAAGTATGCTGCACAAGGAAATGTTACTCACAGCTTTATTTTGTTCGCTGGCATCAGATGGCGGGGTGGTGGTGCAAATCTTATCTATAAGACCTTTTCCACAGAGCATAGTGCACTGAGCTACTACTCATATTATTAGTTCTTCCGTTCAGGTCAGAGTGTGATTTGGCAGTGGAAATCCCAGGGTCCGTACGTACATTTATTCAACTATTATTTAAAGTTGCATAGTCCGATGGTTTTGAGTTTCTGAAATTTTCTGAGATAAATACATTAGGTTGATCATTATTATGTACCTTACTTTAGCTTGAAGTAACTTTTATTTTAAGTGGCTAACTTTTGAGATATTTGAAGTGGAACCATGCAAAATTAATTTTGGCAAGGTTGTCAAAACTCTGACCCCATAGTCTTCTGCAGTAACAGGTTCTATTCAATTGCCTCAGTATTCCTTTTTGTGTGGTGACAAATGTTTAATAAGTGCACCAGTATCTAAGTTAGATATGTAGAATCAAATTTAGATAATTGTTTTTCTTTTGAAAATTTGATATTTTCATCGGACTATGCAGCTTTAAACACCACACATTCCAGGAATATTAGAAACATTCAACCATGTCCCTCTGGAGTTGATTTCTATGAAAATGCGGAAAGTATCATATTCATTATCATAGGCTTAACATTGTCAGGGAATCGTGGAAGTAGGTCGGAAATCAGGTTTCATATAGTACTCTCCAAGCACTCTCATAGCTCCATTCCTCTGCTGAGTCAGTACATGCTATCCTTGGAGAGCATTCCACTGTCTTTGTTGTGACTGTACTATCACCCACCCCGCCACTCCTTTTCTTCTTCGCTATCACTTTCATCTCTGCATAATACTCCAGAACGTAGTCATCAGTTATGGAGAGTGGAGGGGTTTGGTAGTGTTTGTTGGAGTTTTACGTCCTGGCAACATCTAATGTCACACCAGGATGGGTACTGATTTGTGACAGTGCACACTCATGGCAGCTTTATTGTGCTTCCCAACTGAGAAATCAGGCGGCCAGCACTAAGACCCAATACCCCACCCTGACACTTAGCTAACCAGTCCTTGCCCTATCATATTAAAGTTGAGCGCCAAGTTAGGAAGCGACAAGTAGTTTGAATCGACTAGGAATTGAACTCTCGATCTTCACTGGAGACCGGCGTGGTGGCCTAATTGGTAGAATACGGGCCTCGCGTGTGGAAGGTTGGGAGTTTGGTTCCCAGTCGAGTCAAACCAATGACTTGAAAATTGATACTTGTCGCTTCCTAGACTGGCGCTCTGCATTAGTAGGACAGGGCAAGGTTTGTTTAGCTTAGTATCAGGATAATGTGACTGTGTGGGATATCGGGTCGTGGTGCCGACAGCCTGATTTCCCAGTGGGGCAGCACTGTAAAGTTGCCATGAGTGTGCACTATTGTCACAAATCGGTCCTGATATTACCTTGGATGTTGCCAGAACATAAAACTACAACAACCAGCCAACAACCCGCACGAGAGGCCTGCGCTCTGCCCGATTCGGCCACCACACCCGGTGAGTGTTTGTGTACAGAAGATACAGTGCGAGTATGTTTTGGAAAAGACTTTCAGATAACATTATAATGAAGCGCATTCGCCTCTCCAGGTAAAATGTTATATGAGCCTGTCTCAAAACCTGATATCTCTTCTTTTTTTTGTCCATTGTAACGATTGACACAAAACGGCACAGAACGGTTACACTGAAAACAAAAGGACATTTTCTTCAAATCATTTTGTATTCTATTGGGATTATGAAACACCATGTAAAAGATAAATCAGTTTATCCTGAGCAAATGCATCATCATCATCGTGCTGTCGGTCACGATGCGACAAAGACTGCTTTCATTACTTGACTGCCACTCTCCATTTAGCTCTCTGCTTTGAGAGTGATGTCCATGAGTGATTTTCCGATGTCAACAGAAGATGAGCTCGAGCAGCGCGGTCCTTGGTAACCCGGCGACGACCGAGCCAGTATGCTGTTTTGTGCGGTTGTACATTTCGTGAAAGCTGCCTGCAAAAGTGTTGAAGTGCTGCTGGCTTTTGCAGGTTACCAGCGGCACTCTCTCGCGGAGCAAATAGAGGTTTCACACCGGCAAGAACATGTCCAGACAGGCGCAAAACTATTTGAGCAAATGCATAAGCAGATAGTATGTTGATGGTTACAATAGACACAGTTTTGTCCCATATTGCTTAGCACCTTTAGAGCAGTCTCATATATGCACAGGTTGGCGTGGGTAGGGTGATTACATCAGGGAACCACTGTTAGGCATTAGGGGTGAACGAGGGCCACGTCTAAATCCGAGCAAAAGAAACAAATTTAGTATCAACCAACTATAAACAAACTGGAGGCCCTGGTTCCAGCACACATTGTTTATCTATGTTGGCATAGGGTTGATGAACTGTGAGAGAATGCACAAACCTAAGATGGCGGCCACTGTATGCTTTCAATTTGACTTTTAAAGTAAATCTACATGATTTAAATCAATTCTACCCTTCAAAAATAGGGGCTATGATTTATAAGAATTTGAACAAATATTCTGCATATTAGATTGTGAATTCATGAGGTTATTGTCCATAAGCCAGCCTTCCGTCGCTTTTTCTATCAAGTTGTTTAGCAGCCCTTTCGGCGACAGTGCTGTGGGAGTAGCTACGGGGAACCTAGATAGTTTAATGGTCAGGACGCTCGCCCCGGAATGGCAGAGGTGTGCTTTTGAGTCACGCTCTCTGCATGATGTTTCCCATCATTTTCAAAACCCACCCACCACCACCACCACCACCACCGACAATACCAATAAAAGCACTGTGTGGTAATACATATACAGTGATAGAAATAAGCCCAAAAAAATCACTTGTCCATAAGACAAGTCTGGGGTGATTTTCACCTCTCCGTCTGAATTTTCACTTGTCCACAGTACTTACCTTTATTTTCTCAGTTAGCCTCCATGGTTATGGCAATAAAACTACACAAATAAATCAAAGCAACAACAAAATGTCATAAATAATGTAAATTTCATTTTAAGCAAACAAAATTGCAAAATACATGTTTTTTAGCCCAACATTTTCACTTCTCCAGTGGAAAAGCTCAAGCCATATTCTGCTTGTCCATGCCTACTCTCCTCATTTGGCTCGGATAAACGGGCAATCCCTTATTATCAACGCTGCTCTATGAGCAAACAATTTTTCAGTGTACAAGTGTGAATTTATTTCACTTTATGACAGGACACCTGCCACGTCGGGACAACGTTGGTCCAAATGCAGAGTCTAAATTAGGGATGAAAGATCTCCGCGATTTCGTGGATTTCCGCAATTTTTACTGTACAACAAATACCACAGGACTATCAGCGTATGCTGATATGTTGTTCAAATGCCACAGCAATATCAGTGTATACATATCAATATGTATGAAACCTGAGCCGCGGTTCCCTGACAGTGCTAAGCCTATGCGGGAATATCAGTGTTCTGGCAGAAATTCGCCATCGGTTTACAGATAACCTCACCATAGGGATAGATTTCCTCTTTTTTTCGTGCTATTTTAAAGTTGCATAGTCTAATGGTTTTGAGTTTCTGTCATTTTTCTGAGATAAATACATTAAATTGATTGTGATAATCTACCTTACTTTAGTCTGAAGTAATTTTAATTTAGATAGTAAACCTTTTAGATATTTGAAGCACAGGCATGTAAAATTAGTTTTTGCAAGCATGCCAAAACTCTGACACCATAGGCTTCAGAAGTAACAGCTTCTATTAAATTGACTCAGTATTCCCTTCTATAAGGCAACAAATGTTTAATAAGTGCCTGAGTATCTAAGTTAGATATGTAGAATCAATTCTGGATAATTGGTTTGGTTTTGAAAATTTGATACTTCATCAGACTATGCAGCTTCAATCGAAGGCCACTTTCATCCCCACTAAAGCAGGTACTACTATAGTACAGAACCACATGGCGGTCAACACGATATAGCATTAGCAGTCAACTCATAAATATACCGTACCGGACGCGGTGGCCGAATCGGTAGAGCGCAGGCCTCCCATGTGGGAGATCAGGGCCCGTATGCAGGAGTCGGTGATAGCGGTGTTTGGTGTTACAGCCTGATACCGTTTAGCTATCTCCGAGCCGGGGAATGCGGTCAAGCCATATGCAGGAGCGCATACCACTTTGATTATAGCTACACGTGAAGTTATTTATAGATTTGGGAAATCCCTCTGCGTTTGTAGGCATATATTAGGCTCAAATGTATTAAATGCTGTCATATTTAACAAAGTTACATATTCAAATAGTGAAATTTTATTAAATTAACCCTAAAATCGAAGCGAGATTAACACTGCCGCCGCAACAGCGGCGATATTAAAATGTTCGAATCGACGAATGTAAAGTAAACAAATCGTCGCCGCCACCGCATCGACGTCGCTTTCCATACTGGTGGCGGTTGCTTGCATTCGTCGGTTCGAAAATATTAATATCGCCGCCGTTGCGGTGGCAGCATTAATATTGCTTCGAATTTAGGGTTAATTTGATCAAATTTCACTTATTGTGTATGTAATTCTGTTAAATATGACAGCATTGAATAGATTTGGGCATCATCGATACCTAACACCAATCTTAAACCACCTCTCGATCACGTTTAGCGTAACCCCGTTTAAGCTTATGGTGATAGGCCTAACACTGACCCTTGCATGCCACTTGTTCGCCGCTAAACGGTGATACCCGCCAAACACCGTTTTGGCTCGCTATCACCGACTCCTGCATATGGCCCCAGGAGATCAAGTTACTGGTCGGGTCAAACCAATGACTCACAAAATTGATACATGTCACTTCCTAGCTTGGCGATCTGCATTAATAGGATAGGGCAATGCTGGTTAGCTCAGCATCAGGATAATATGACTGAGTGGAGCATTGGGTCATGGTGCTGTGAGCCTGATTTCCCAGTGGGGTAGCATTATAAAGTCACCATGAGTACGCACTGTCACAAGTCGGTACCTGTCCTGATATTACCTTAGATGTTGCCATGATGTAAAACTCCAACAACCAACATAAATATAGCCACTTTATCTCTCCCAAAGATTTCTTCGTATATATAATATGGCCACCTCGCTACCTGGGGCCATATGCACCAATCGGAGTTAGGGCCTTAACCGCGGTTTGGGTATCTCCACACAGCTAACTGTGGAAAATTGGTATGCACCAATCGGGGCCAGCGCTAACCGCGGACCGTAGCCTAGGCTAAGCTACCCCAGTTTCAAATCAGGTTTAACTGCTAGCCGGGGCGGTTAGTGTGCGTGTATGGATGTAAATCTATTCAATGCGTTCATATTAACAGAGTTACATAGTCAAATAGTGAAATTTTATTATATTAACCCTAAAATCGAAGCGAGATTAACGCTGATGCCGTAATGGCGGCGATATTAATAGTTATATTTTCGAATCGACGAACGTACAGTAAACAAACCGCCGCCGCCACCAGTATGGAAAGCGACGTCGATGCGGCGGCGGCGGCGATTTGTTTACTTTACGTTCGTCGATTCGAAAATAGTAATATTAATATCGCCGCCAATGCGGCGGTAGCCTTAATAATGCTTCGAATTTAGGGTTAAATTGATAAAATTTCACTTATTGCGTATGTAATTCTGGTAAATATGATAGCATTTAATATATTTGAGCCTAATATATCGCTACAAACGCAGAGGGAATTCCCAAATCTATAAATAAACTCACGGTCAGCTATCCGCCCCGGCTAAAACATTGGCGCATACCAGTTTATCTTTTTCGCGGACCCCCCACTACCCGGAGCTAGCTGACCGGAGTTAGTGCCTAGCTCCGTCCGGTTACGACTAGCACAACTTGGTGCATACGGGCCCTGAACACTAATTGCATCGGTTTAAAGCGATGTTTAACGGTATATTGACTTTCCTAGCCTAAATTAATAATTCAGTGCCATGTTTGTTCAGATGGATATTACGGTTTGCTACATGCTATGTTGTTTCGCAGAGTGGTGCTGGTGGTGGTGACCTAGTTTTTGTTGTAGAGATATGGGTCTATTAAATGGTAGCGTGACTGCCCGTAATGCCGCTGTGGGGCGCCACTGCGCTTAGACCTGCACCACCCGTAGAGTAACAACTAATGTTTAATATCCAACGATTTTGTTTTGCTATTATTATTTAGACATGGTATGAAACTGATATTACAAACTCTCAAGTCCTCGTTGTCTGAAGATTTCTTTAAATATCTGACAGTGCAATTCTTTCTAGACTAACATTGTAGAGCTTTAAAGTTGCATAGGCCGATGGTTTTGAGTTTCTGTAATTTTTTCTGATATAAATATATTAACTTGATTGTTATAATATATCTTACTTTAGCAGTACCCTTTATTTTAAAAGGCTATTTTTATTTTTTAGATATTTGTAGTGCAAACTTGTAAAATTACTTTTGGCAAACACGTCAAAACTCTGACACCATAGGCCGGATACTGAGTGATAGAGTTTAGCAGCAGCAGATTCTATTAAATTGACTCAGTGTTTCCTTATGTGTGGCAACAAATGCTTAATGAGTGCATCAGTGTCTAAGTTAGATATGTAGAATCAATTCTAGATAATTGTTTTGGTTTTGAAAATTTGATGCCTCATCGGACTATGCAGCTTTAACTAAATTAGTACTTTTGATATATATATATATAAAAACAACTAAAAAAACATACACACAGTTGGCATTTGTGAATAAAATATGTGTTGGGATGGTAACAGATGTCCTATCATAAAACTAACTGCGGCAGGATATTTGTTCTACGATTGGAAGGGGGCACCCCATTTAATTATTTTATTGTTGACAAGTGCCATTGTTATGGACTGGCTAGCTCGCGCGCGCACACACACACACACACACGCATACACACACTCATACACACATATACACATGCACACACATACATTGCCCAATCCTGTCATAATATAAAGCGGCATAATAATACTTGTCGCTACCTAGCCTGGCTGGCGCTTGGAATTAATACTAGGATAGGGCAAAGACTGGCTAGCTCAGGATAATGTAACTGTGGGATATCGAGTCCTGGTGGGATGTCGACCTGGTCTCCCAGTGAGGCAGCACTATAAAGTCGTCATGAGTGTGCACTGTCCCAAGTCGGCACCCGTTCTGATATGACCTTAAATATTGCTAGGACGTATAACCAAAACAAACCAAACTTATCTCCGGTTCTTTTGCAATTGGTGTCTCCCATTGAAATAACCTAAACCTGTCAATCAACTTGTGTTGTGTGTATGCGCTCGGCATAGGGTCCGTCCTGATATGACCTTAGATGTTGCTAGGACGTAAAACAACAACAACAACAACCAACAAGCTCAGCACAGAGTGATGCCACTTGGGCAGGATTACATCATTTTTTCATAGGAATCGCGCGTCAGACTCAACATTGCATCGATGTATCTTTACTTCTAATTAACACACATGTGTCCTAATTCCTGTTCTTTCATCTTTTTTTATTGAAGGAAATGAAGAAGGATGACAAACCTAAGGACACTAAAGCACCCCGGGATGCGTCATTAAAGAAGGCTGTGGGAGGTCATGTTGCTGACCTCGCCAGCAAGTTGGGGCATCAGGGCATCAAGATAGGCCCTCCGCCTGTTAACGGGGCAGCCAAGGTCACCAAGAGAGGTAAGGCCCATATGTGTAGGTGTAGTTATGCCTATATGTTTAAGGAGCATTTTGTTTTGAAAATGTTGTCTTTCCACCATTAAGAACACAGGACACAGCTATCACGCCGATCTACATAACTTCCATCACGATTCGTAACACGATACCAAACAAAATGTTCCCTGAATTGTAACATATACACATGGAGCATTTTGTTTTGAAAATTTTGGTTAGCAACAATTGCTAATCAATTTTGGAAATTGATTAACGATCTACATAGCTTGTATTGTAATTCGTGACACAATACCCCCCAAAAATATTCCCTGATGTTAACAATGTCTTTCCACGTTAAGAACACAGGACACATCTATCGCGCCGATCTACATAACTTGCATCACATTTCGCGACATGATACCAAAACAAAATGTTCACTGAATTGTAACATATACACATGGGAAGCATTTTGTTTTGAAAATTTTGATTAGCAACAATTGCTAATCAATTTTGGAAATTGATTAACGATCTACATAACTTGTATTTTGATTCACGACACAATACCAAACAAAATGTCCAATGTCTTTCCACCATTAAGAACAAAGGACACATCTATCATGGATTGATGTCAAACTGGTACTACCAGGGAAGAATGGTGTCCATTTAGCTTTTATACCTGGTGATATGGGTACCTGGAGCGACCTGGCATCACTATGAAGCTGCCATGGTTGTACACTGTCACAAGTCGGGACCCATCCTGATATGCCCTTATATGTTGCTAGGATTTAAAACCCTACTAAGCCAACATAATACTACCTGTGAAGAATGGTGTCCATTTAGTTTTCATACCTGGTGATATGGGTAACTGGAGTGTCCTGGCATCACTATAAAGCCATCATGGTTGTACACTGTCACAAGTTGATACCCATCTTGACATGCCCATATATGTTGGTAGGATGTAATAGCCCAATAAGCCAACATGATACTACCGGTGAAGAATGGTGTCCATTTAGGTTTATGCGTGGTGATCTGGGTACCTGGAGGGACCTGGCATCACTATTAAGCTCTCATGGTTGTACAGTCATAAGTCGATACCAACATTATTTTGCTTATTTTAACTTCACATATCTCCAAAGTTAGCCATTTTAAAGTTAATCCAAAGTAAGGTGTGTGTGGTCATCATCATGCTGTCAGTCGCAATGCGACAAAGACTGCTTTCATTACTTAACCGCCCCTTTGTGCGGTTGTACATTTCATAAAAGCTGCTTGCAAAGTGTTGAATTGCTGCTGGCTTTTGCAAGTTACTAGAGGCACTCTCTCAGGGAGCAAATAGAGGTCTCACACCGGCAAGAACATGTCAAGACAGGCGCAAACTATTTGTCCCTGCAGTGGCTGGTCGGGAGATGGGAGTTCCATTCATCACCGCCCTTAATGCTGCCACGATAACATGGTTTTCTGTTAGGGTTTGCTCCCTTAGCCTTAAGGGCGCATTCCATATACGCGTAATGCGAATGCGAATGCGACAAAAAATCGAAACGCCTTGAAACCTATGAGCTACATTCCATATACGCGTAATGCGTAATGCGAATGCGAATGCGAATAAAATCCATTATCCCGATCGCTCCATGTAGCGATCGGTGCGTAATGCGTAATGCGAATAGTGCTGCGAATAGAAAAGCATCAGTCGCATTTGTCCATTGATATAAGGCTGGAGAAGGCGACTGATAATTACGGACAGCTGGTCTTCATGAGAAATATGAAGCAGTCTTCATATTTGGGACGGTCCTAACATCCTTCAAAGCAAGCTAAACTGAGCCATGTTTGGACCGTCCCATTCTTCATATTTCTCATGAAGACTGCTTCCTAACAGGTCCGCGCATAAACCTACATGTTTGCACCGTCCCATTCTTCATATTTCTCATTTCTGTGTTTCTGTGTGTGTCTCTGTGTCTATGTGTGTGTCTCTGTGTGTGTCTCTGTGACTCTGTGTGTGTCTCTGTGTCTGTGTGTGTGTCTCTGTGTTGTGTCTCTGTGTGTGTGTATCTCTGTGTATCTGTGTGTGTTTCTGTGTGTGTATGTGTCTCTGTGTCTGTGTGTGTGTCTCTGTGTCTGTGTGTGTCTGTGTGTATGTATCTGTGTGTGTGTCTCTGTGTGTGTATCTGTGTCTGTGTGTGTGTCTCTGTGTCTGTGTGTGTGTCTCTGTGTGTGTCTCTGTGTGTGTCTCTGTGTCTGTGTGTGTGTGTCTGTGTGTGTGTCTCTGTGTGTGTATATGTGTATGTGTGTGTCTCTTTGTCAGAGACACAGAGACACAGACACACACATAGAGACACACACAGCGACACAGTCACACACACACACATAGAGACACACACAGAGTCACACACACTTTTTATATACTTTTTATATACTTCACTGCATAACATGTAGGTTTATGCAGCGGACCTGTTAGGAAGCAGTCTTCATATTTGGGACGGTCCTAACATCCCTCTAAGCAAGCTAAACTGAGCCATGTTTGGACCGTCCTATTCTGTGTGTGTGTGGTGTGTCTGTGTGTGTGTCTCTGCGTGTGTCTGTGTGTGTGTGTGTCTCTGTGTATGTGTGTATGTCTGTGTGTGTGTGTCTCTGTGTTGTGTCTCTGTGTGTGTCTGTGTGTGTATATGTGTCTGTGTGTGTCTCTTTGTCAGTGACACAGAGACACAGACACACACATAGAGACACACACAGAGACACAGAGTCACACACACACAGACACACACAGAGACACACACAGAGACACAGAGTCACACACACGTTTTATATACTTTTTATATACTTCACTGCATAACGCATTACGCATTACGCGTATATGAAATGCTGGCATTCGCATAACGCATAACGCGTAACGCATAACGCATTACGCGTATATGGAATGCAGCCTTTAGTCAAGAACCAGAACCTGTACCACAAGGCAGTGGTTTACAACTTTGCAAGGCAGGGGCGTCAGACTCCCTGAGGTATTTTAGCACCTAAGGTATCCGAGGTACTGCATTACCCGCATACCGGTGTGTGTGTGGTAGTGGTATATTATAACCCTCAAGCTAATATATTCGTTTTATAAACATAGCAGAAACTGAAAACGATGGGGTTGTGCAACTTTTTGAACTAGGCCTATGTTCCTGTATACAAATCGCTTACTTAATATGGGAGCTCTGACTTAATTTGTCTCCCTACTACCACACAGTCATGTCGCCACTCCCAGGTGGCTATCGGTCTGTTTGCTCAGGGATTCATCTCTGAGTGCGGGACCAGACCAATCCAGTATCACAGCTGTCCAGCTTACACGTTATGGGCAGAATAAAAAAACTTGCACCCAAAAAAAAATAAAATAAAATAAAGCCAGTTTTATTCGTAGAAACCGAAAATTAATAGTATTTTATGAACATAGAAATAGGAAACGATGGTATCCGACTGGTCTGAAAAAGTGATCTTTACAACGGCCCTTTCAATCTTTATCTTATCAATCTACCAGTTGTATATGGGTCGTTCTCAGAACCTATACCACTTAAGGTAGTCCACTTGAAATGCATATTTCAAAGAAACCCATTATTGGAGTGCCAATATTTTGATTTCATCATTTAGCCCAATAATGTGGTATATATTTTAGATCAAAAGTAAATGTTAATATTGTGTATTATGTATCTTATTGGGATGGATGTAGCTAAATAAATAGAAAATTACGTCACTAATTTGTGACATTGTCAACAGCATTGAAAATAAAGTGCCACAAACTTAATGAAAACCTCTGAACGACAGCACATTTCACTTCAAATGGTCATATACAATGTCTTCATTAAGTTGAAGATATTTCTTTCTTTAAACAAATCATAACATTTTTTCGTAATGCTTGCATTGCGTTTGATTCGCGGTGGAGGAATACCCCCCCCCTCTCCTTCCTCCTTCCTCCCTGACCGTTGGCGGTTACGTCACGCCGGTCCCCCTTTATAACCCGGCTCGCATCTGCCTCCAGCTCTCCTCCCATCACGCTCTCCTGCCATTAATATTTTTGGCCTACACAACCTCCCTCGGGCCACCACGCCTCCCGGATCGCCATATTGCCGGGCTACAATCCTTCACCATTCCATCAATCGCCCGTGGACGAGGCTGGCCGTTGCGGAACCCGGAGATCCGCCGGCGCTTCTGCTCCGGACCCCCGCCTCTGCGACCTCCTCCACCTCGTGGCGCCACACCGAGGCAGCACAGTGGATCACCTCAGCGGAGACTACGATGCAGGCACGGTCTGTCGAGCGCCTCGCCGGCATCGTGGAGGCGATTACGCTGACCTCCTCTGCCGCCCCGCCGCCTCCAGCTGCCACACCCGCCCCTGCCTCTGCGGCTGCTGCATCCACGGCACTGGAACGCATCACCGGAATCGTCGAGGCGATGACACTGGCATCTGCCACCACCCAGCACCCACCGGCAGCCTTCGCCTTCGCAGCCGCTTCGTCCCCGCCGCACCGCCTCATCCAGCAGTTGCCCACCCCATTCTTCCTCTCTACCGACGACACGTCCGGCACTGGAGCCCGACGTCGCACCCAGCCAGCTCCGCGACTCCTCCAGCCGCCTCCTCGGCACCCGCCCGGCACACCAGTCGACAACACCCCTGCCACCGCCGTGGAAGCCGTCCGCGAGATAATGGAGTCGGCCGAGGCGCAGAACACGGGACGCCGTAAAGGTATTCCCTCCAACTATATCTTCCCCCACGACCTGGTCGAGAGGGTCCCGGAGGGGAAGGCCGTCAAGAAAGGGGAGGCCACCATGGAGGAGTACAACCTCGCCCACGGAAGGTTCACCCCTCCTTCCCCCCCCCCCCCACCCACCACACCCTAACCTTACGCATGGATAGTATCACCCATCCCTGGCCTACTGTCTGGAGATATTCGGAAATGATCTTCACCTGGATCGTGGACGGTAGGCTTCCCGATGGATGGCGCAACCCAATGGCCATAAACGCAGACCGCCTCGAGGTCATCAACGCACCCGGGAGGCATACGGCGTCCCCTGCCCCGCGTGGAACCGCGACCCCCCGCCTCATGCGACCTCGTGCCCAGAGGCGCCACGCCTGCGCCAACGTGAGGTACATCCTCACGGCGTACAGTGAGGCGGTGTGCTACACGAAGCGCACCCGTGAGCGCGCCCTGGCGGCTGGCCCCTCAGCAAATTTTTAGTCCGCCGGCAGCGATACGCCCACCCGGACGGATGCACCCCCTGCGGCAGCCCCGTCCCTCCAGCGGTGGGCCTTTGCCAGCCCCATACCACCACCGTCCCCCAGGAGGCCCCTTCACGCCGACCCTCTCCTCATCCTCCTCCCCCCCCCCCTCCCCGCTGCTACCCCAACTTCTCCGGGGCTTACGCAGCCCTCCACTCAGGCCTACACATCCCGATGTGGCGAGACCGGCTCCAGGGATACCACGACCTCCACCTGGTCGACCTCCTGGAGTTTCGTTTCCCAGCCAACGCCCCTCCCCACCCCATCTACACTAACCACCGAGAGCACGCGGTGCACCTCCGCGACTTCGCCCGGAGCGAGCTCGCCCATGGCGCTCTTGCCGGCGCCTTCACACCCTGGGCCCAGGTCTCCCCAATGATGACCCGCCCCAAGTCCGACCCGGGCAAGAGGCGGGTCATCGTCGACTTCTCCTACTCTCCCGGAGGCAGCGTCAATGCCGGCATTCCCCGTCGGGAGTACCTTGGGAAGCCCCACACCTACAGGCTGACATGGGCCGCCGCCTCCTCCGGGAGGGGGGTGGGGCCGACATCTCGCTGGCCTACTGCCAGCTCTGGGCCGACCCCCTAGCCTGCCCCTTGTACGGCATCACCTTAGATGGAGCGGCGTACGTGGACCTCGCCCTCCCCTTTGGCTGCTGCTCCTCGGGCGCTGCCTGCAGACGGGTCACCTCGGCTGTCGCCTGGATCCTCCGGCGCGAGGGCTTCCACGCCCTCGTCTACGTCGACGACTTTGTCGGGTGCGAACGCTCCCACCTGAGGGCGGTCCGCCTCACCTGACTCGGCTTCGCCCTCAACAGTGAGGCGATGCCGATCTGGATCGCACCCGACAAAGTCGAGGATCTCATCGTCGACTACGAGGCCCGGATCGCCTACCCCACCCTCGGCCGCCCTGAGCTCCAGAGCATCCTCGGCCGCCTCAACCACGTCGGCAGCTGCGTTCTTCCCGCGAGGAAGTTTATGGGCCGCCTCCTCGCCGCCCTGCGCAGCTGCTAAGGCGGTGCCTCCCTCACCCTTGGGGAGGAGGCCTGCCGCGACCTCAGGTGGTTCGCGCTGTATGGTCGCGCCTCGAACGGCCTCCACCTCCTCCGCGCCCCTGAGGTCCGCCACTGATTATAGAGTGCGATTCCTGCCTTACTGGCGGCGTGGCCTACTCCCCAAAGGGCTGTTACGCTTGGGGTACTCTCTAAGGAGCTCCGGCCGCGCTTCCCAGCGATCCACGAGCTCGACGCGGTTAACCTCGATATGGCCTTCCGGACCCTCCTTCCCGAGGACGTGGGAGGGGCCACCGTGGTTGTTAACACCGACAACATGGCCTCCGCCGCCTCCCTAGAGTCTGGACGCGCCTGCGACGCTACCCTCGGGACGTGCGCCCGCAAGCTCTGGCTCATGTCGGCCGCGGACTCCTTCATCCTGACCATACTTCACAAGCCCGGGACCGACCTCATCCTCGCTGACGCACTCAGCCTCGCCCACCTCGCCGGACCCTGGGCCCAGGTGGCTCGGACAGTAACCTACCTCCACCCCCGCCTTGATGACTTCCCTTACAACCCGGGCCTCTAATTCCAGGCTACAGCACCCTAGAGGTTGCCACGGTCGATGGCCACTGCCTCGCTTCCTTGGCGCCGTCGACCTGGAGGAACCGGCGGAGGCCTATGTCAAGTTTGTGTAGGCCCACGACCTTGAACCCCTCGCACCTTCGGACTTCGACGTCGCCGCATACGTCGGTGCCATGGCCCCCGCTTTGGTCAGGAACGCGCTCACCGGCGCGCGTTCCTGGGTCGAGGCGGCCGGCAGTGACACCTCGGGCTTCGGCCCCCGTCTACCGCCCGCGCACCACCCCGCCGCTCACACCTGAGCACCTCACGGCCATCGCCGCCTACCTGGTCGCCAAGGGCCACTTGGCCATTGTCCCTCGGGCAGCCCTCCTCCTCGGGTAGTACGGTATGCTGAGACAATCCAGCCTGCTCTCCCCCAGTCCCGAGGGCCCCCGATGCCTTCACGCTCCACAGCCTCTGGCGAGGCGGCGCCCAGGCCTGCCAGCGTGCCGGGGTCCCCCTGGCGGACATTATGGCCCAGGGCACCTGGACTTCCGGGGCGGTACATGCGTACCTGCCCCGCCTCACCCCATCTGCCATCCCTCGCGCCCTCTCCTCCCTTTTGGTGGAGGGCAGGGCTCTTTGGGCCCCCTCTCCTGCCCCCCCACTCTACTTATTCATTATTGATTATCCATTATCCTCTATGTTCACTGCCTTATTGTACTTTATTCTTTGATTGATTACCCTGTAGTATCCTGTATTATCCTTATGTTCTCGCACTCTTGAATAAAGTGCTCTTTTTCCACCCCTGCCTCCTCTTCCTCCGTGGGGAACCAGGGTAGAATAGTTCCCTTGCACCCCCTTGCAGATCGTAAAAGGCGACAAATGGGGCGACTCGTTTGCCGTGAGTCGCAACTCGTGTCGGTGAAGGAAGGGATCCTGGTGCTTGAGGACGGTGAGCAGCAATTGCTCTCACCGATCCAAAGCTGCACTTTGGCCCCGACTTCACCTAGACGAGTGGTTGGATTGGCCCAGTCCAATCAATCGGCTGGTCACGCCTTGCCCTAGGATAGTAAGCTATTTCGGAAAACAACAATAAATTAATGCTATTCCTAGAAGGCGGTGGCTAATGGGTCAATAGTAATGACTGCAGATTTATTTGTTGCCTCATTTTTTGAGTATGCAGATTTTATTTGCCTCATTATTTGAGTATACCGTCCTTGTATCCCTGGTGTGCATCTGACGGATACCGCAGCTCTGCACATCCCCTTGTAGGACTGCGTGGTGGGTGGGGATCAAGGACGACGAAAAATTAGTAAACAAACATGGCAAACAACTACCCCCCAAAAAAGAAAAGACAGATGGCTGACAACTCGGACTCTGAAAACGACGCTCCTATTAATGTGACAAATTGGCCGCGATTCATTGTGATCGCATTCACTGACTCGGCTGCCAGGCCTTCTTGCTTTGCCATTGATAAGGGCATCAAGGGGATAGCGGGCACCGTCAGAAAGGTCATAAGGATGAAGTCTGGTGATTTTCTGGTTGAGTGCGCTAAGAAGGCCCAAGCCGACAACCTGCAACGTGCAAGCACGTTGGCAGGTGTCGGCATAAAGGCCTCTCCTCACCGTACCCTCAACTCTATTAGAGGAGTAATCCAAACTAGAGATCTGAGTGGGGTCGGTGAGGATGAGATCGCACTCGAGCTGAAACCACAAGGTGTACAAAACGTTAGAAGGATAACGATACGGAAAGAAGGTAAGGAAATAAAAACAAATACCTACATCCTCACGTTTAGTACACCAGTGCCGCCCCAGAATCTCAAAGTTGGCATGGATGCTTTCATCCCGAATCCTCTTCGCTGTTTTAAATGCCAAAAGTACGGACACGGAAAGGATAACTGCAAACACGAGGTAACCTGCTTCCGATGCGGCCAGACGGGTCATGACAACACTGATTGTCAGAACCAGGCAAAATGTGCCAATTGCCTGGGTCCCCATATGGCCATGTCGAAGGATTGTCCTGTTTGGATGAAAGAAAAACAAACCCAGCGGGTTAAAACTGAAAACCGGAGAAGCTACCCGGAGGCTCGGAAGCAGGTGGAGGGGCTTACCCCTTCACCACTTGCCAAGAGCTATGCCGCGGTGGCAAAGCCCGTTACCAGGACAATCAATTGCCAGACCGATTTGACATGGCTGTCGGGAGAGAGGCCCATGGTCCGCTCACCGACCCATAGTCCGAGTGTAAAGCCATCTGGGAAAAAATCTGAAATAAAGTCTGCCTCTGTTCAGACAGAGGCTGCTTCAAATTCTATACGCAAAACAATTGAAAAGGGAAAAAAAGAAGTAACAAAGAAAAGCGCTTTAGTGCGCGAAAGACCACTATCGGGCCGTATGCCCAAGGGGGCAGCATCCCCCATCCCCACTGGGAATCAGTTTTCTGCGCTGCAGGATATTGATATGGCCGAGGTTCTCCCAAGCCGTGGCCGTAGCATGTCCCCCAAGGTGAAACTTGTGGGACGTGTGCCTGTCACGCCGCCAATATGACAGGCGCACATATAATACAATGGAACTGCCAAGGTTTTAGAGCAAACTTCAGTGAGGTGCGATTGCTTTGTGAGAGGCTTGACCCTCTTGCCCTTTGCTTACAAGAAACTTATATAAAGGCTACTGATCAGAGATCTCCCTAAAACACTACAATATGTATCACTGTTGTGCACCGGATGGGGAACGAGCCACTGGTGGCTCGTCCGTTCTGGTGCGTGAAGACGTGATACATACCCCCATAACCTTAAATACAACTTTTCAAGCAATAGCCATTCGAATTAGTCTGGATAAAACCATTACAATATGCTCCATATATATCCCCCCCTAACTCCATTTTTTCAACACAAGATTTAGAACCTTTAACGGATCAGTTGCCTTCCCCCTATATTTTAATGGGGGACTTCAATGCACACAACCCCCTGTGGTGTAGTGCAAACACAAACGGCAAGGGCAGGGGAGTTGAGAATTTCCTGGGCAATCGCGCTTTGAGCTTTCTAAATGATGGGTCCCATACCTATGTTCATCCTGGGTATGGGACCTCCTCTGCGATCGACCTCACTATTTTGCAACCCGATCTCCTGCTGGACTTCTCATGGAGAGTCTGGAATGACCTTTGTGGAAGTGACCATTTCCCTATTGTGATTACGACTAAAGGACCAGTTCGGAACCGGAAGGAACCGAGCTGGCGGCTGAACAAAGCCGACTAGTCACTGTTCCAGTCACTCGCCCGTGAGAGGTTTGCGGGAGTAGCCCGCAATGATCCTGTTGCAATGAAAACATTCACAGAGATCTTGAGATTGATTGTAGAGGAAACCATTCCTAAGCTTTTCCAAAACATATAACAAATCCTTGGTTTAATGCAACTTGTAAGAACGCAATCAATGAGCGGAAAAAGGCGCAACGTGCTTTCTTCCGGCGGCCTACCGCCGAAAACCACGTTCGCTTTAAAATTCTAAGGGCTCGGGCTCGCCGAACTATTAGGGAGGCGAGGAGGCTGTGTTGGAGACAATATGTCTCCGGCATAACCACTCGCACCCCACTTTCTAAAGTATGGACCATGATCCGGAAAATAAAACTGAAGGCTGCTGGATCATCAGTCCAACACCTAAAACACAATAACATTCTTTTAACTTCCATAACCGACATAGCCAACCTTCTTGCAACCACATTTTCCCAGAACTCATCTGTACAAAACTGCCTTCCGGCCTTTGCGAAGATGAAGTTGCATATGGAGCAACATCCAATCAATTTCAAATCTAATAACACTGAGCACTACAATAGTTTCTTCACAATAGATGAATTAAAGCACGCTTTAAATAGGTCGCACAACACTGCAATAGGTCCAGATAAAATACACTACCAATTTTTAAAACACCTCCCACCACCAGCAGTTGAACTGCTTCTGCAACTTTTTAATAATATCTGGCGCACAGGATACATCCCAACCTCCTGGCAAGAGGCCAACATTATTCCGATCCCCAAACCGGGGAAAGACCATAGCGAGCCCACAAACTACCGCCCGATAGCGCTTACAAGGTGCATTTGTAAAATTTTGAACAAATGATTAACGATCGCCTCGTCTGGATCCTGGAGTCGGAGCACCATCTGACAGACTTCCAGTGTGGTTTCAGGCGGGGGAGGAGTACGCTCGACCACTTGGTCCGTTTGTTCGAAATGCCTTCATAAACAAAGAACATGTTGTGTCCATCTTTTTCGACCTGGAAAAGGCGTACGACACGACATGGAAATACGGCATCCTGAAGGAT
The DNA here is from genome assembly GCA_030323885.1 of Branchipolynoe longqiensis. Taxonomy (NCBI): domain Eukaryota; kingdom Metazoa; phylum Annelida; class Polychaeta; order Phyllodocida; family Polynoidae; genus Branchipolynoe; species Branchipolynoe longqiensis. The sequence goes on from CM059189.1 coordinate 56,110,348, forward strand.
TTGTTTAATATGGGGTTTAGAGGGCGCTTGCCCATTTTTATTTCTAAATTTGTATCACACCGAAACTTTAGAGTTCGGGTCAATGCTACCCTCTCTGATCCTTTTGATCAAGAGATGGGAGTACCTCAGGGTAGCATTCTATCTGTTAGCCTTTTTGGCATTAAAATTAACACTATAGTAAAATCCATAAAGAGTACTGTATCCTGTATTCTCTATGTAGATGACTTTTTAATATGTTATAAAGGTAAAAATATGAACGCTATAGAACGGCAACTCCAATTAAACATAAATAGCCTTTCCTCATGGGCAATGGAAAATGGTTTTCGATTTTCCAAATCGAAAACTGTTTGCATGCACTTTTGTCTTTTACAGACTTTGCACCATGACCCTAATTTAACAATTGGAAATGAACCCATCAAAGTTGTCAAAGAGACCAAGTTCTTGGGAATCATATTTGACGACAAATTGTCTTTTATCCCTCATATTAAGTATTTAAAGTCTAGATGCCTTAAGGCACTGGACATTTTAAAAGTTCTAGCCAACACACAGTGGGGAGCAGACAGCACTGTCCTGCTCCAATTATATAGAACATTAATACGTTCAAAATTGGACTATGGCTGTACTGTTTATGGTTCAGCCAGAAAATCATACATATCACAGTTAGACACTATACACCATCAAGGCCTTCGGCTGGCCCTGGGGGCTTTTAGAACCTTGCCCATCCAGAGCCTCTATGTCGAAGGCCGAGAGCCCTCCCTTAAGAGTAGAAGACTCAAACTGTGTCTATGCAATATGTATTAAAATTAAAAGGAAATATTTTAAATCCTGCATATAAGTGCATTTTTATGCCACCATATGAACACCTCTCTATGAAGCATGGCCAACATACATAAAGCCATTAGGCCTCAGAATAAAGCCTCATTTGGAGGCTCTGGGAGCAAATCTACATAATATAGCACCCTCACAATATTCAGATGTTCCTCCCTGGCAGTTGAGGAAACCAAACATCATCATCCAGCTGGCCATGTCGAAGAAATCTCAAATGCACCCACTTTCATATCATGAAAGCCTTATCGATGTGAGAAGTGCTTTTAGTTCCCACCTAGCCGTTTACACGGATGGGTCAAAGACAGACAACAGAGTCTCTGTGGCAGCAATCATCCACGGACGTGAATTAGGTACGCGTATTCCAGCTCAGAGTTCCATCTTATTCCAGATCAGAGTTCCATCTTTACTGCTGAGGCACGAGCACTCCTACTCGCGTTAGAGTGCATCGAAACCTCAGCCAGTCATAAATTCATCATTTTCACTGACTCTTTTTCCTGCCTTCAGGCTTTAAACAATAGGAAACTGGACCACCCAATACTACTTAAAGTACTCATTAAACTAAACTCTCTTTCAATAGCAAAATTTGACATTCACCTATGTTGGGTGCCTAGTCATGTGGGTATCCCAGGAAATGAGAGCAGATCAAGCGGCCACTCGAGCCCTGACTGCTCCTTTGGAACACTGTCATATTCCCCACTCTGATCTGAAACCTACCATTCAAAAATACATTTGGTACCTATGGCAGATCGAATGGGATGAACACCCAGACAACAAACTCCATAGAATTACCCCCTCCATGAACGGACTGCCGCAGAGTCGCCTGGAAGGGCGACACGACCAGGTTGTTTTAACAAGATGCCATATTGGCCACTCGTGGCTAACACACGTTTTTCTGCTCAAGGGGGAGCCTCCCCCTGAATGTATTGGATGTCAGTCCCCACTGACATTAAAACACATTTTATTAAACTGTGTGGATTTCATGGCCCTGCGCCAACAATTTTACACTGCAAACAACATGCATGACCTTTTTACTAAAGTAAAACAAGAAAACATTTTAGCCTTTTTGAGGGCAGCCGGTTTGTACCAACTCATATAGGTTTTTAAACAAATTTCATCAGTGAATAATACTATCTTTTAGACTTTTATTTTGCTATATGATTGTGAGTTTACAAAATTCATGAGTGTCCATTGACACAAAATTGATATTATGCTTTCACATGTAAAAGCGATGGTTTGAACAAAAACAAACATTTCTCGCCGTGAATGTGGCCTATGCTGCCGACACGGCGTAAAGCAACGACTTTGACAGCATTTTGATTTTGTTTTGGTACTGATTTTGTTTGTTGTTGTTTTACGTCCTAGCAACATCTAAGGTCATATCAGGACGGGTACTGACTTGTGACAGTGCACACTCATGGCGACTTTATAGTGCTGTCCCACTGGGAAACCAGGCCGCCGGCACCATGACCTGGTATCCCACTCAGTCACATTACCTGACACTGAGCCAACCAGTCCTTGCCCTGTCCTAATAATGCCGAGCGCCAGGCTAGGAAGCAACAAGTATCAATTTTTAAGTCATTGGTTTGACTCGACCGGGGTTCGAACCCACGATCTACCAGCACGGGAGACGGACGCTCTAACTCTTGTGGTACTGAAGTCACAGTATTGGTACACAACTTCTGAGAACGACCCATATATATTTTATTTGGAATTAGTTTGTAAGAAAGAAAGAAAGAGAAAGAGAAAAAAGAAAGAAAGAAAAATAAACGATGCTGACGTGTCGCGGATTGAGTGTGATGCCAGGTTATACCCCTGTCACACTACGACGTAACAGGCCAGTGAGTGGGCAATGTAAAAATCACTTATTTACGTCGAGATACGTAGAAATTCTCGCCATTTCAGTGCCAAGTTGAACGTCTGTGCAACATAGTGGACGTAGGTGAAACGTTGATCCAACATAGTGGTCATTACCGGCATTTGGGCAGGGATGAACGAGGAAGCAGAGCTGGGAATGACATAACTTTATTCTCATGACAATCTCATCCAACGGCAGTCTCGTTTACAGTGTTTCGCGTTTCGAACCTGCCCGCAGGCCAGGTCTTGCCATGAACATGAAGTTATGCAAGTAGATAAATGTAATCGTAAAGAACATAAGTACAATGGTTTTTATAAACGTAACATTTCATCATGTGAGGGAGGTATATGAGAATATATAAGGCAATATATCAGAATATATGAGAATATAGCAATACAGTATATATACACACAATATATGAGGGTAAATGAGTGGAGTGAGTGAGACGACTCATCCATGTTATAAGTATTGATCATATAGCTGAACGGGGTTTATTTAGGGTAGTTGATCAGGTTGGTGACCTGATGGAGAGATATATATTAGGATAGTGATGAGTGGCTAACATGAGAAGTTAACCTATTGATATTTTTTAGGATAATGACGTGGGGGTGGTTTTTGTATCATTACATGTTTTTTGTTTTAATTTGTCTCGTAGTGTTTTGATTTCTATCGAGACATGGGTAGTGGGTGGGTGGGTTGTTTTTTGCGTGGAGGTGTGTAGGTGCCGAGCGTCGGTGGAGGAGTGAGGAGGTGTGTGCGACATGGAGTCGGCGGGAGAGTGAGGGAGGGGGGCCTGTGATTGGGTGAGAGGATTAGTCCATCAGGGCAGTGGTGGGCTTGTGACTGAGAGGTGGGCGTGGCTGCTTCACTGGCCTCCCCCTGCCCCCAGCAATGACAGCAAATGACCACCTCCGTGGTCATTTAACTCAATGCATGTCAACGCATGAGAACATTAAACAAAGGCTCACTGAATGCTCGCAGAACACCGGTGAATGTTATATACATTATTCGATCGACAGAAGTACACCTTATACGTCAAAACATGGTGGAGAAAAGCCAAACGTACTTTAGACATACATTAGACGTTCGTTATCCATACGTTTTCAATACATTGTCAATACGCTGACTGTACATTTCTGCCAGCTTAACTTAGCCCTGACGTAGTTCAACATATGTATAACATACGTGTAACATACATCTAGCGTACTCGATGTATGTCTAATGTATACATAGTGTATGCTAACGTATACATAGTGTATGTTAATGTATACATAGTGTATGCTAATTTATAAGCCATACGTTGTCGTACGTCAAAAGTTTTGGGTATGTCCAAAACCTTGACGAGTGTCGACATAACTCGACGTAGGCCTAACGTACGAGTAACATAACCCGACGTACCTCAATGTAATGACCAAAATTATCTACAAAATTCATCTACGTTAGCGCGTTACGTCATAGTGTGACGGGTATAACGTATATGTTGACACTTGCCCACAGTGCTGGAAACTGGTGGGGTGGGGTGGGGTGGGGGAGGGCGCAGGAAGGAGGGAGGGAGGGTGGGCAGAGGGAGGAAGGAAGGAGGGCGCAGTCCCAGGAAACAACCCAGCCCCATTCTTCATTTCTTACACACAGGTCTGGCCTGGGTCGCGTTCAGGGTACCTCTCGGAGACGTCTCCGCGATGCTTTTTGGCTTATTTCCGTCCAGGGTACTTCTATAGTTCAGACAGGAGATGAAAAGTGCCTCGAAAATGGCCGCCGTATTCAGTGGTTTCAGCCAATCACAGCGCAGCTTTTCCATTGCCAATGGCCACCGCCTATGGGGGGCGGCCATTTTCGAGGCGACAAACTGCTTATGCAGTTCAGAATAGCGTGACATCAGGGGCATCGCGGAGACGTCTCGGAGATGGACCCTGAATGCGGCCCAGCAGTCAGTCGTCCAGCCAGGTGGAGCGGTCGACAAGCTGGTTGAAAAGGTTTTGCTACTGGTGATACCGGACACGCTCCAGTTAGCAAATGCACTGGTATCCGGTGTTAACACTGTACTGATCGTCACGTATGACTATATAACGGGAGAGGCCGGCGTCTGTGTACACACATGCCCTCACCCTGGCAACATCTAAGGTCATATCTGGACGGGTATCGACTTGTGACAGTGCGCACTCATGACAACTTTGTAGTGCTGCCCTACGAGGAGACCAGGCCACCAGCATGTATTCAGTTGGTTGGTTGTTGGGAGTTTTACGTCCTGGCAACATCTAAGGTCATACCAGGACGGGTATCGACGTGTGACAGTGCGCACACATGACAACTTTGTAGTGCTGCCCCACTAGGAGACCAGGCCACCAGCACCATGACCTGATTTCCAACTCAGTCATATCATCCTGACACTGAGCCAACCGGTCGCCTTGTATTCAGTGTTGTCGCGAAATGGCGAGGATGTATGATATTAGCTATCTCAGAGCATGGTAGGAGACGCTCCAAGGCGCTCTGATGACATGGTCAGAGGATGTGTGAGTGTGTGTGTGTGTGTATGCATACAAGGATGTGGGTAGGAGATGACATCGTTATATATACAGTAAAACCTCTCTAACCGCCGACCTCCACAAATCGACCACTCCCCTATATCGATCGGTCCCAAATGATCGCCCATACAATACCATTGTAGCGACAAAAAACCGTCCTATAACCGACCACCTCCCTAAATGGAGCATTTAAACTCGGTGCCATGGTCGGTCGATTTAGAGGGAATCATCAGCTATACCACCTTGCAGACAGGCCTACTGAGGTGGTCGGAGCAGGAGGAGGTGTGGCAGAGCATACATACATGATTACATAATGATAAGCCAGCCCGGAAGGAACACTTATCTGGCGGTGGGATGATTCATAATTTTATTGTTGAGTCCGTGTGTTCTGTGCTGGCTAACTAAACTAACTCAGGCATGGCTGGCCTGTGGCTGCGGTTGACGTGATGGGGCATACTTTGAGGACACGTGTACACATCCTGCCACACCTGATGTTTGGTGTGTACTGCGAGTTGTGGCCGTATATTGTGTGACACCTGTGTGTTAGTTGTGAAACCTCGGACGACCAGTGCGACCTGGATATGTGTGATCGGTTAACCGTGCCTTCACCACTTCCTGGCCGGCTGGGGATAGGCACTCCCCAAGATGACATAGCAGTGATATAATTGTGGAAGTGGTGAGTAAGTCGCAAGAGGTGTGGCTGTGTGGCGGTCTTCGGGCTGGCACAGTTCTACATTGACTGGGTCGAGAGATATAACACAAGTGTATGTTGATCGTTCTTTGTGAGCGGTCGTCTGTGGGTGGCTTTCTGCGATCAAGTAGGCGTATACGAGATGCTTAGCCTGATTAACTATTTATACAGGAGCAGCTGCGTCTGATCAACTAGGTATAAAAAGTAGAGGAGTTTGATCAGCCACGTGTGTAGGAGCAGCTCATTCAGATCAACTAGGTTTGTAAAGGGAGCTCGGTTTGATTAACTAGGCTCGTACAGGAAACTCAGTGTGATCAACTAGACATGTTAGCAGCTCATTCAGATCAACTAGGTTTGTAAGGGGTGCTCGGTTTGATTGACTAGGCTTGTACAGGAAACTCGGTGTGATCAACTAGATATGTTAGCAGCTCATTCAGATCAACTAGGTTTGTAAGGAGTGCTCGGTTTGATTGACTAGGCTTGTACAGGAAACTCGGTGTGATCAACTAGACATGTTAGCAGCTCATTCAGATCAACTAGGTTTGTAAGGGGAGCTCGGTTTGATTAACTAGGCTCATACAGGAAACTCAGTGTGATCAACTAGACATGTTAGCAGCTCATTCAGATCAACTAGGTTTGTAAGGGGAGCTCGGTTTGATTGACTAGGCTTGTACAGGAAACTCGGTGTGATCAACTAGATATGTTAGCAGCTCATTCTGATCAACTAGGTTTGTAAGGGGTGCTCGGTTTGATTGACTAGGCTTGTACAGGAAACTCGGTGTGATCAACTAGACATGTTAGCAGCTCATTCAGATCAACTAGGTTTGTAAGGGGAGCTCGGTTTGATTAACTAGGCTCATACAGGAAATTCAGTGTGATCAACTAGACATGTTAGCTGCTCATCCAGATCAACTAGGTTTGTATGAGGAGGCTAGGTTTGATTAACTAGGCTCATACAGGAAACTCAGTGTGATCAACTAGACATGTTAGCAGCTCATTCAGATCAACTAGGTTTGTAAGGGGAGCTCGGTTTGATTGACTAGGCTTGTACAGGAAACTCGGTGTGATCAACTAGATATGTTAGCAGCTCATTCTGATCAACTAGGTTTGTATGGGGAGCTCGGTTTGATTAACTAGGCTCGTACAGGAAACTCGGTGTGATCAACTAGATATGTTAGCAGCTCATTCAGATCAACTAGGTTTGTAAGGGGAGCTCGGTTTGATTAGCTAGGCTCGTACATGAAACTTGGGTGTGATCAACTAGATATGTTAGCAGCTCGATCTGATAAACTAGCCATCTTTGATCAACTAGTATATGTAAGAGCATTCAACTATGCAGATGTGAGCTGTTTGTGAGCAGCTCTGATCAACCAGGCATCTGGGAGCCATTAAGAGCAGTTTGGTGTGATCCACTAGACATGTGTGACAGGCTCAATGTGTTCAACTAGGAACCCTTGAGTGACCCAGCCCATGTACAGGCTCTCTAAACAATGCCCACTGTGAAATGACTGGAAGATCCGTAAGTAGAGGAATCGTTGTGTGTCAACTGTGGGAATTATCTTGACGGACATCTTTGGGCTCATGTCTGTGACAGCTTGTGACACCCTCGTCATGTGACCTCATTCTGAACACCGTGTCACCTCAGCCATATATGGAGCTGCTCGTACGAGAAGGACTTTGGCAGTATTGGAATATCTCACTGCGCGGCCGCTTGACAATTCGCAAACGTCATGCAGGGGTTTGACCATCCCCTGGTAGTGTGAGGTGTTAGCGGGGAAGGAACAATGTCTGCCTAGTCAAACCCCGCACATACATACATACATACATACATACATACATACATACATACATACATACATACATACATACATACATACATACATACATACATACATACATACATACATACATACATACATACATACATACATACATACATACATACATACATACATACATACATACATACATACATACATACATACATACATACACACAATTACACCAACCACACACAACCACCCACAACCTCCCCCCTCAGCCTCACCACCACCACCACCACCCCACACATCGACATCCACACACACAGACACATCCACACACACAACCTCCCCGTCCGACCACCCCTAGGTACACACACACATACCAACACACCCTCCCCCCCTTAGGACCACCAGGACCCCCCCCCCCCCCCACACACACACACACCACCACCACCACCACCACCACCACCCCGACCACTCTAGCCCCACACACGCGCAGAGTGGAGGGAGTACGATGGATGCCCCAGAACAGGGAGGAGGAGGAGGAGGAGGAGGCCTGGCAGCCGTGGGCGTTACGGTGCCGCGCCTCGTCCTCACGTTGCCCGACGACCCACGGCCCGACGCCCGGCCCCTGGGGGCGACCATAAAGCGGCGCAAGGCGATCCGCAGGCGGCGGCCCGGGGGGTGCGAGGCGCGGCGGAGCCTCTACCTGGATGACTTGAACCCCGGCCTGCTGGAGAACCTGAAGCCGCTGTCACTGACCGGAAGTCTGCCCGGGCTGCGCACACTGGAGGAACAGCGCGACAGACAGGTGTCACCCACCTGGACGGGTATTACTTCTAGTTTACTTTTGTACTTTGGGGATCCTTGTTGGGGTGTTGGGTGTTGGAGACAGCTTCTAGTTTTACTGTCTTAAACCTTCTTTAAAAAAAACAACTTTGGGGATGCTTGTTAGGGGGGTTGGGGGTCAGTGTGGGTGACTATGGTAGTAGTTCTTTTTGGTATGCATTTGTTTGTTGTTTCATATTATTCTGCGTAAAGCCCCAGTCACACTACGGCTTGCGACCAATTTGGACTAAAGGACCCACAGTCACCGGCGACCAATGCACTCATTGCGGACCTCCTTGCGACCAAAACAATGGTCGCCGACCTCCTTGCGGCCAAAACAATGGTCGCAGGGAGGTTTTTAGTGCAGTAGCTGCAACCTCCTTGCAACCAACCTTTTTTGTGGTCGCAAGCAGTAGTGTGACTGGGGTATAAGGTTGAACATGCACTGTTCGTATTTTTGCCTGTATCTCTATCTGTATCTGTATCTGTAGTGGAAAAATGGCTTTTGTAGTTTCAGCAGTGAAAGAGCATGTGTTTTCAGTATAGCTTCGCATAATATG
>CM059189.1:56119892-56169859 GCA_030323885.1 Branchipolynoe longqiensis
CTCGGTAATGGCGAGGAAAGGTCATATAATGTTTCCATACATAGATGATTCTTTTATTATAGCATCAACACAAATTGGTTGTGTGAATGCAGTTTTGGATTTATGTGCATTACTCACTAAATTGGGGTTTTATGTACATCAACAAAAGTCAGTGTTTAAACCAACAAAACAACTTAAATGTTTAGGGTTTTTTCTGGATACACAGTCCCTTACAGTGTCGATAACAGAACAAAAACTAATTAAGTTTATGACTACAGCGACTCAGCTTATTAAGTTATCAAAGCCAAAAATTAGACAGGTTGCTGTTCTTATTGGCATAATGACCTCATATGCACCTGCTGTTTATATGGGAAGGCCCATATTAAGTCGCTAGAAATAGATAAAAATTTAGCGTTAACCACGAACTAAAGGGAATTTGAGCGAAAGATGTTTATTTCGCAAGAAGGGCTACAGGATATTGCATGGTGGATGCAACACATAGCAAGTTCACCAAATCCAATCCGTATGGCGGAACCTAATACGGTAATTACTACTGATGCTTCGTTAGAAGGTTGGGGAGCTCATCGAGATGGGGGTCACAACAGGAGGTAGATGGCTTGATGATGAAAAATCAGACCATATTAATGCGCTAGAATTGCGTGCTATTTATCTGGGCTTATGTAGTTTAGTAAAGATAAATAAATCACAGGTTAGAATACTAACTGATAATACTACTGCCATGGCATATATTCGTAACATGGGTGGAACCAAATCAAAGTCTTGCAATCAGTTATCTAAACTGATTTGGAACTGGGCACAGGATCAACAAGTCTGGCTGACTGTAGCGCATATTCCAGGGTCACAAAATACACTTGCAGATTATAAAAGTAGAAATTTCCATGACCATTTAGAGTGGTCTCTCTCTACACATTTGTTTAACTTCGTTTGTGAAAAATGGGGTACACCTGAAGTTGACTTATTTGCATCACGAAATAATAACAAGTTACCCAGTTATGTTTCTTGGCATCCTGAACCGGATGCTTGGAAAGTAGATGCGTTTGCTATTACCTGGGAAAATAATTATTTTTATATTTTCCCACCATTTAGTATTATCAGCCGAGTAGTGAGAAAAAATCCGGCTTGAAGGGACACCATGCGATACTGGTGGTGGCCCGATTGGGACACTCTACCTTGGCTGCAGCAGTTTCACAACTGGGCAAAAGATCGTATACGATTCCCAGAAATACTCGGGAATCTGACGCATCACGCACTACGGACCGCTAGTGGTTCACGCGACGTGTCAACGACGCCCCTATTGTGGAATTCCTTTTCTAAGAAAGCAGCTACAGCAATTTTGGATTGAGACAGAATTACTGAGGATAGATAGTATCGGATGCCTGAGGCCAGGAACTGTCAAAATGTAATACAACTATTTAAAGAAATGGGTGTACATTGTTTGTTAATGAACAGTAAGCCAACAAATCCAAAGATTTACACAGTAGCTCGTTTTCTCTTCGTTCTCTAGAGGATGAAGGACTTTCCTTTGGATCGATTAATGCGGCGAGGTGTGCGTTATCAATTATATTACCTAGAATTGATGGCGAAACAGTTGGAAAACATTATGTTCTTTGTTATTTACTGCGTTCAATTTATCAAAGGAATCCTCCAAAACCAAAGTATAGTCGGTTTTGGGATGTTTCTATAGTATTTAAGTTGTTTCAGGCTTGGCCTCACAACTCGTGGTTAGATATAAAACAGTTAGGTTTTAAGGTCGCGGTCCTGTTATTGTTAGTAACCGGACACAGAGGACAGACAATTGTTGCTTTATCCTTAACTGGATTAGAAATAGACAAGCAAGAAGCTACGTTTGATTTAGAAAAATTGCTTAAATCGAACACGTTAGGTGACCCTTTATCAACGGTTCACTTAGATTGTTTTCCGAATGATCGGAAATTATGTGTTGTGTCGGCCATACGGGCTTATATATACAAGACAAAGGATTTACGTGCATCACAACAACTATTAGTGAGCTTTATAAAGCCACATAAGGCGATTTCACGAGACACACTTGCCAGATGGACAATTACTGTGTTGAAATTGGCTGGGGTGGATACGAGTAAATACTATATATATATGTAAGAATTGCACGGCAATATATATATAATCTGGGTATGGTTGTCATATTAATTTGTACATAATGACATACAGGTAATAAGGATCCACAACTGCTAACTGCCATGCTGATTATATAGTTAAACGTGCTCAATGTGTACTGAACAAAGTTGGCCCATTTAACCGTCCAACTTGACCTGTATCAATAACAGTTCATCGACTGACATCTGTACTCTTTTAGCTTTTAAACATGTTTATTTTATATATTAAAAAAGAATTGTGGCCATAAGTGTGGTGTGTAAAATAATTAGAACCACAGTGCTCGTATGCGGCAAGAATAAGTGTCTCCTGTTGTAATTGTTGGCGATTGTGTAAGAATATGTTTGGAAGTAAGTGTTTACTTTTTTACTGCCGCTAGACCTGCTATAAGCCTACATTCCAACAACTAAATCTATTTTTGTTTACGTTAGAAACCTTCACTGGTATATGGGCCACACTGGCAAAGTTGGGGGTTTCGTATTAGCCAGATTTATGCTTGTTATTTTTCTCTTTTGTGTTTCTTTTAAGCCAGAAATGAAATGTTCCGCGTCCAAAGGGATTTTCCGTTATTGGCTGTGACTCAGGACGGGGATGTTTCAGGAATGAAATATCTCTACGTTTTCTTTGGGTTTTTTTTAGCCGACAATCACCTATTTGCACATAAACACGGCTATCCATATTACACTACACTGCATTACACACAGGGACAGAAGCACATACAACACCTACACATACACACAGCTATCCATATTACACTACACTACATTACACACATTACACACACAGGGACAGAACCACATACAACACCTACATATACACATGACTATCCATATTACACTACACTACACTACACACACACAGGGACAGAAGCACATACAACACCTACACACTACTATCCATATTACATTACACTACATTACACACACACAGTGACACAAGCACATACAACACCTACGCACACTCACAGCTATACACATTACATTACACTACACTACATTACACACACAGGGACAGAAGCACATACAACACATACACATGTATACACACGGCTATCCATATTACACTACACTACACATACATACATAGACACACAGGGAGACAGGCACATACAAGACACACACAGCTATCCATATTGCACCACACTACATTACACACACAGGGACACAAGGCCTACACATACACACGGCTATCCACTTTGCACTACAGTACACAAACATACACACACACTGACACCTTCACTGTCATGCACAGGGACACGGCACATACAAGACATACATATACACACGGTTGTCCATATTACACTGCACTACATTACACACAAACACACACACACACACACACACACACACACACACACACACACACACACACACACACACACACACACACACACACACACACACACACACGCACACCTATATATACATATATATACATATATATATGCATGCATTGTCCTGTGACCCGCTGTTAGTTGCCTGCGCGTTGAGGTGGTAGTAACATGTCACTGCTTCGCCTCACAGACCAGCCCCGCCGGAAACTGCGCGCCAAGGTGGCCTTCAGTTACACGCCCTCTAACGACGACGAGCTGCGACTGGACGCCGGGGACGTGGTCGAGGTCTTGAAGCAGGTGTGTTCCCGGAAGTCACCACACTCTCCTTTTGTCACGGCACACGTGTAAATAATGGCTCTGCTAGAGAGATTTTTGTTTCCTTATTCATGCTGCCTATCATGGATAAGTCTGAATAGACTTGTTTTCACTATTAGACAGTCGGTTGGTAGAAAGACCGAGCCTACACGTTTACCGACCCAAGGGATTTTTAACCTCCCACACCACATAGATATGGTGTGAGAGCAACTGGCCTTCGATGACGCTGTAACTTATACATAGTGGTGGAAATCCAAATTGGCAGAGGTGATGGGATGGGGAATCGAACCACATACCTTCAGATTAGGAGTCTGACCTAGAAAAAGTCAGACACTAACCACTCCACCACAGAGAACACCAACAACATATTTAAACAGAGACCAGATGGGATGGCCGAATGAGTTGAGCGTCCGTATCTTATTTTGGTAGATCGTGGGATTCGAACCCATAGCTTCGAACCCTGGTCAAGTCAAACCAATGACTTAAGAATTTATACTTGTTGCTTCCTAGCCAGGCGCTCAGCATTGATAGGTTAGAGCAAGGACTGGTTTGCTCAGTGTCAGGATAATGTGGCTGAGTGGGATATTGGGTCATGTTGCTGGCGGTCTGGTCTACCAGTGGGGCAGCACTATAAAGTCGCCGTGAGTGCGCACTGTCACAAGTCGGTACCCGTCCTGATATGACCTTAGATGTTACCAGGATGTAAAACCCCAACAACCAACCAACTTGAAGTCGAACCAGGAGTGGGTGTGATCAATTTACTGATAACACAGAAGCAGATAAGTGGGAGGCAACTTTGTCTATTCTCCGCCTGGAGTCGGCGGTGGCCAATCACTTAATCACCAATCACTTGCATAATCCGATGGTTTTGAATTTCTGCCCTATTTTGTTAGATAAATAGATTAGGTTGATAATTAAAATCATTTTAAGGTAACTTTTTTAAATATTTAAAATGGTTAGCTTTGGAGACTGTGCAAGTGAAAACAAGCTAATTCAATTGTGGCATTCACGTCAAAATGCTAAACACCATGGACTTTAGCAGTGACAGGTTGTATTAAATTGACTTAGTATCCCCTTCTATGCAGCAAGAAATGCTTAATGGGTGCACCAGTATTTAAAGCTGCATAGTCCGATGAAAACATCAAGTTTTCAAAACCACGGCAATTATCTAGATTTGATTCTAAATATCTAACTTAGATGCTGTTGCACTTAGTAAGCATTTGTCGCCCCATATAATGGAATACTGAGTCAATTTAATATAATCTACTATTGCAGCAGCCTATGCTGTCAGAATGTTAGCATACTTTCCAAAATTAATGTTGTTTTGTTGCAATTCAAATATGTCAAAAGTTAACCATTTAATATAAAAAAAGTTACTTCAAGCTACTGTAAGGTATAATGATCAACCTCAGATATTTATCTCAGAAAATGTCGGAAAATTCTAAACCATTGGAATATGCAACTTTAAGTTGAATATTTAGGATCAAATCTAGGTCAATGTTTTGGTTCCGAAAATGTTAAAGTTGCATAGTCTGATGGTTTTAGATTCCACTATTTTTCTGAATAAATATATTAAATTGTCATAGCCTAACTTACTTTAGTTTGAAGTAACTTGTTTTAAGTTTAGCAGTGTATAAGGCGAGGCTTGCTGAAAATTGACATTTTCAATGGTTTTATGTGAAATGAGGTGATATTCAAAGGTTTTCGGGTACTCTTGAATATTATTTAGAAATTCAAGGGTTATTTGAAGTGTAATATCGTGACCTTACTATAAAAAGCTTCTATCTGACAAAGTGGCCGAATTGGTGTTATGGATGTAAAAATGTTCTATTTACAAAAGGCTATCATGCAGTTACACAACTGTTTCTGAACGGGCATTTTTCACTGAGATATATTAAAAATAATATTGTTCTATCTGCTTTGCGATCATGCAGTTACACCGCTTGAGTCCTCATTATCTCGAAAGCACCATTTTGTCAATAGAACCTTTTTATAGTACGGTCGCGATATATCAAATTAGTTTTGGCAACCACACCAAAACTCTGACACTACAGACATCAGCAGTAACCGGTTCTATTAAATTGACTTAGTATTCCCTTCTATGTGGCAACAAATGAAGAGTTCAGGCACAAAACCATCACAACGCCAATCCAAAATGGTGATAAATATTGGACTCAAACCTTCAAAAAGTTAATTTATTTATATTCCTACTTTATTGATCATTGCTCCATAATCATATGATTATATGAAAAGTGGAATTAGTGAGAATTACAATTATGTTCAGGTAAAAATCTTTTATTTAAACCAGATTTTGTATTGGCGTTTAAATGGTTTTGCGCCTGAACCCTTCAAATGTTTAATAAGTGCATCAGTATCTAAATTAGATATGTAAAATCAATTAGAGATAATTATTTTGGTTTTGAAAATTTGATGCTTCATCAGACCAAAGAACATATAATACTAAGACGGCTCACTCAGCCTGTACTGTGTAATCAAAATGATCAAACCCACCACTTGGTGCGCTGGCTGTTCTCTTGGTTAAACAGTTGCTATATTATATGTATAAATGCATATATGAATGTGAAAGATGTGTGATGATGGCGATGCTGATGATGATGCTGATGATGTGTATTTGTTCATAGCAATTTCATATTGATGTGTATTCATACTTAACAATCTCATGTATAATATAATTGTATGTGTTTACATCTGAAACACCAACCAGCAGCTGGGCTGATCAAACCCACCACAAGGTGGCACTGCAAAATTTACATTACCATGGGAGAGATAGGGAGTGAGCCATCTTAGTATTATAGGATCTTTGATCGGACTATGCAGCTTTAACCTTTCGGGGACTATGCAGCTTCAATCCATTCTTGAGAACCAACCACACACCGTGATAGGAAAGATTGCAGGAGTGTCGGGGCGTGAGGTGCCTAGTCAGATAAGCGGCAGGCTGGTATTGGTGGGTGGAGGCTGGTGTAGTATGTGTGTAAGATTGTCTGGTCTGTATTCATAAGTATTTATTCCCCATGCCATCACCTCTGCCATTTTGAATTTCCACCGCTGTGTATAACGTACAGCGTCATCAAAGGCCAGTTGCTCTCATACCATGTCTATGTGGTGTTGGAGGTTAAAAATCCCTTGGGTCGGTAAAAGTGTAGGCTCAGTCTTTCTATTGACCAACCGTCTAATGGTGAAAACAAGTGTATTCAGACTTATCCATGATAGGCAGTATAAATCTTCAAGAAAGAAAAGAAGTCCCCAAGTCTCTTTGAGACATTTTCTATTTAAAGCACATACGAATAGCCATGTCTTGGAGATAAATAAAATTTCACTTTTCTTCATTAGCCCCGTGCCACTGGGTGTTCAAACCTCATGCCAAGAACACACATAGGCACACACACACAACCACTTGCACACAACCACTTGCACACACAACCACTTGCACACAACCACACACCGCCATACACAAACCGCCATACACAAACCGCCATACACACACAACTTAGTTCCCGTCCTGATATGACCTTTGATGTTGCTAGAACGTAAAACCACAAGCCGGACTAAAGCTGGTTTGTTTTTAACTGATTGTACACTCTGGGGAAATGTGTGCCGAATACACTCATCCTACCTGACTGTAACATTGAGGTCAGCATGCACGAGTAGGTCTCACTATGACTACGACCTTTGTTACTGACATGGCATAAATTCAGCAACACCACCCACTCACACACCACCCATTCACCACCCACCCACTCGCTCGCTTCCCCTCCCCTCCCCTCCCCTCCCCTCCCCTCCCCTCCCTCCCCCTTCTCCCCTACCCCTCCCCTCCCCTCTCCTCCCTCCCCTCCCCTCCCCTCCCCTCCCCTCCCTCCCCTCCCCTCCCCTCCCCCCCCCTCCCCGCCCCTCCCTCCCCACCCCTCCCTCCCCCTCCCCCTCCTCTTCCCTCCCCCTCCCCTCCCTCCCCTCCCCTCCCCTCCTCCCTCCCCTCCCCTCCCCTCCCCTCCCCTCCCCCTCCCCTCCCCTCCCCCCTCCCCCCCCCCCCTCCCCTCCCTCTCCCCTCTCCCCTCCCCTCCCCTCCCCTCCCCTCCTCTCCCTTCCCCTCCCCTCCCCTCCCCTCCCCTCCCCATCCCTCCCCTCCTCCTCCCCTCTCCTCCCCTCTCCTCCCCCCTCCCATACCCTCCCATACCCTCCCATCCCATACCCTCCCATACCCTCCACTCCCATACCCTCCCCTCCCCTCCACTCCCATACCCTCCACTCCCATACCCTCTCATCGCCTCCGCTCCTCTCCCTGTCCTCCCTAACCCCCCCTAACCCCCCTTTCCTGCCCTCTCCCCTTCTCCACTCCTCCCCTCCCATCTTCCTCTCTCCCCACCCATGCAAAATAAAATTGATGTACACACCTAAATTCTGCACATCCTACGACTGGCAGCAGTTACAAATTCCATTAAATTGACTTAGTCTTTCTATACAGTAACACGTCTAATATGTGCGCTAGTGTTTTTGGTTTAGAAAATGTATGCTTTCATCGGATTATGCAACTTGAATATCTCTGATCATTATTGTGAGACTTTGTCCTAAACTTTGTCTCATTGTTTGTTGTTGCCACAGGAGGAGGAAGGTTGGTGGGAGGGCACGCTAAACGGAAACACAGGCATGTTCCCATCAAACTTCGTGGAGGTCATACAACTAGAAGAAGCAGAAGAGGAGTCCTCACAGCCATGTGCGTCTGTCCCCAGTAAGTTGTTTACGGTGATACTTATGTGTTGTATATTTTAATATACCAGTATTATTACCAATGGAGCAGTGCTGCCTGGTTAGTTCCATGAGCTCTCAGCAGTCGAAACTGAATTTCATCCCTGAGGCTTTACTGTAACGTAGACCAGAGGGCCCTCTGACGTCCCCCCCCCCCCCCCACCCCCCCCTTTCCAGCTGCTGCTAGTAGTGCAGTCATTCTCTGAAACTGGGTACCACATGTTTTGTTTCCCACGTTACGATGGTGGGGGGGGGGGGGGGGGGGGGGGGGGGGGGGGGAACCGCATCGTCGCGGAAATTCACCTTTGAAGGCAAGGGCTCAGCCTGATTTCCACTTTTTTTGGTCATTTTCATCCCTGCTTTTGGTAGGAAGTCAAATAGTTATTGTTGCCTCTGTGTGTTAAGTATGTGTGCAATGCTACATTTATTTAATCTATCCCACAAAGTATAAAAAGTATGCTTGTATGATTTTGTTCTAAGTGTAAATGTAAAATGCCCATCGCCACGATGCATTTACCCAAGCTTTTTTCAAACTTATTTTCTTGTAAGACATCTTGTTTGCTTAGCTGTAATCAATACAATCTTGTTTGAATTGTTTGTGTATGTTTAAATGATGTTCTGAATGTGTGTTTTATTTCCCTATTACACAAGTG
Organism: Branchipolynoe longqiensis; assembly: GCA_030323885.1. NCBI lineage: Eukaryota > Metazoa > Annelida > Polychaeta > Phyllodocida > Polynoidae > Branchipolynoe > Branchipolynoe longqiensis. The sequence goes on from CM059189.1 coordinate 56,129,085, forward strand.
ATTTTAACATTTTGCTCAATTTGTATAATATCACAATTAATGTGTTTACTTCCATAATTAGTGTCAAACAAAATTGCGAACAAAAACGAAACAGGCTTTTTTAAATTTGAACAGTTAACTGATTATCATCCCTGCCACATACTGAATGATTATCCCGATTGTCATAAGTTGCGTATATAATATGATAATCTGTACTAATTAATTGGTTAGTGAATGGAAATTTTGTTAATTCGACGATGATTTGGTTTTAAAAGGAATGTCTTTTGATTATTAACAGAGTTCCCATGGATCTTTAAAAAGTTTTAAGAAGTTTTTAATTGATTAGTCAATTTTCAAGGCCGTGACAAGTCTTAAATATGGTAACTTTTCTATGAATGGTCTTAAAAGGGTATTAAAAATTGGATTTGGCCACTATAATTTTTTTTCAAGATGTTTTACCAACTATCTTCAGAAAGCACAAATGCAGTGGAATTGAAATGTCTCAAAGTTGACTCTATAGTCTATGGAACGTAATGTACTGGTCACAAGTGCAAGCATACTTTGACAGCTTTTTACTGATTGGGTAGCATGTGGAAATCCCCTAATTTAATAAGATTGATTGATTGATTGGTGGTTGCTTTACGCCGTGTCGGCAGCATAGGCCATATTCACGGCGAGAAATGTTTGTTTTTGTTCAAACCATCGCTTTTACATGTAAAAGCATAACATTAATTTTTTTTGTCGATGAACACTCATGAATTTTGTAAACTCACAATCATATATTTTCTGGTCAAGCTAAATAAAATTGTAAATGATAGTACTATTCACTGTTGAAATTTGTTTAAAAACCTATATGAGATGGTACAAACCAGCTGCCCTCAATAAGGCTAAAATGTTTTCTTGTTTTACTTTAGTAAAAAGGTCATGCATGCTGTTTGCAGTATAAAATTGTTGGCGCAGGGCCATGAACTCCACACAGTTTAATAAAGTGTGTTTCAATGTCAGTGGGGACTGACATCCAATACATTCAGGTGGAGGGTCCCCCTTGAGCAGAAAAATGTGTGTTAGCCACGAGTGGCCAATACGGCATCTTGTTAAAACAACCTGGTCGTGTCGCCCTTCCAGGGGACTCTGCGGCAGTCCATTCACGGAGGGGGTAATTCTATGGAGTTTGTTGTTTGGGTGTTCATCCCATTCGATCTGCCATAGGTTCCAGATGTATTTTTGAATGGTAGGTTTCAGATCAGAGTGGGGAATATGACAGTGTTCCAAAGGAGCAGTCAGGGCTCGAGTGGCCGCTTGATCTGCTCTCTCAATATCCTGGGATACCCACATGACTGGGCACCCAACATAGGTGAATGTCAAATTTTGCTATTGATGGAGAGTTTAGTTTAATGAGTACTTTAAGTAGTATTGGGTGGTCCAGTTTCCTTTTTTTTGTTTAACGCCTGAAGGCAGGAAAAAGAGTCAGTGAAAATGATGAATTTATGACTGGCTGAGATTTCGATGCACTCTAACGCGAGTAGGAGTGCTCGTGCCTCAGCAGTAAAGATGGAACTCTGATCTGGGATACGCGTACCTAATTCACATCCGTGGACGATTGCTGCCGCAGACACTCTGTTGTCTGTCTTTGACCCATCCGTGTAAACGGCTAGGTGGGAACTAAAAGCACTTCGCACATCGATAAAGCCTTCATGATATGAAAGTGGGTGCGTTTGAGATTTCTTCGACATGGCCAGCTGGAGGATGATGTTTGGTTTCCTCAGCTGCCAGGGAGGAACATCTGAATATTGTGAGGGTGCTATATTATGTAGATTTGCTCCCAGTGCCTCCAAATGAGGCTTTATTCTGAGGTCTAACGGCTTTATGTATGTTGGCCGTGCTTCATAGAGGTGTTCATATGGTGGCATAAAAATGCACTTATATGCAGGGTTTTAAATATTTCCTTTTAATTTGACCACATATTGCATAGACAGTTTGAGCCTTCTACTCTTAAGGGAAGGCTCTCGGCCTTCGACATAGAGGCTCTGGACGGGCGAGGTTCTAAAAGCCCCCAGGGCCATCCGAAGGCCTTGATGGTGTATAGTGTCTAACTGTGATATGTAAGATTTTCTGGCTGAACCATAAACAGTGCAGCCATAGTCCAATTTTGAACGTATTAATGGTCTATATAATTGGAGCAGGACAGTGCTGTCTGCTCCTCACTGTGTGTTGGCTAGAACTTTTAAAATGTCCAGTGCCTTAAGGCATCTAGACTTTAAATACTTAATATGAGGGATAAAAGACAATTTGTCGTCAAATATGATTCCCAAGAACTTGGTCTCTTTGACAACTTTGATGGGTTCATTTCCAATTGTTAAATTAGGGTCATGGTGCAAAGTCTGTAAAAGACAAAAGTGCATGCAAACGGTTTTCGATTTGGAAAATCGAAAACCATTTTCCATTGCCCATGAGGAAAGGCTATTTATGTTTAATTGGAGTTGCCGTTCTATAGCATTCATATTTTTACCTTTATGACATATTAAAAAGTCATCTACATAGAGACTACAGGATACAGTACTCTTTATGGATTTGACTATATTGTTAATTTTAATGCCAAAAAGGCTAAGAGATAGAATGCTACCCTGAGGTACTCCCATCTCTTGATCAAAAGGATCAGAGAAGGTAGCATTGACCCGAACTCTAAAGTTTCGGTGTGATACAAATTTAGAAATGAAAATGGGCAAGCGCCCTCTAAACCCCATATTGAACAAATCCTTCAGGATGCCGTATTTCCATGTCGTGTCGTACGCCTTTTCAAGGTCGGAAAAAACGGACACAACATGTTCTTTGCTTATGAAGGCATTTCGAACAAACGACTCCAATCGGACCAAGTGGTTGAGGATACTCTTCCCCCGCCTGAAACCACACTGGAAGTCGGTCAGATGGTGCTCTGACTCCAGGATCCAGACGAGGCGATCGTTAATCATTCGTTCGAAATTTTACAAATGCAACTTGTAAGCGCTATCGGGCGGTAGTTCGCGGGCTCGCTATGGTCTTTCTTCGGTTTGGGGATGCGACTAATGATGGCCTCTTGCCAGGAGGTTGGGATGTATCCTGTGCGCCAGATATTATTAAAAAGTTGTAGAAGCAGTTCAACTGCTGGTGGTGGGAGGTGTTTTAAAAATTGGTAATGTATTTTATCTGGACCTATTGCAGTGTTGTGCGACCTATTTATAGCATCCTTTAATTCATCTATTGTGAAGAAACTATTGTAGTGCTCAGTGTTATTAGATTTGAAATTGATTGGATGTTGCTCCATATGCAACTTCATATGCGCAAAGGCCGGAAGGCAGTTTTGTACAGATGAGTTCTGGGAAAATGTGGTTGCAAGAAGGTTGGCTATGTCGGTTAACGAAGTTAAAAGAATGTTATTGTGTTTTAGGTGTTAGACTGATGATCCAGCAGCCTTCAGTTTTATTTTCCGGATCATGGTCCATACTTTAGAAAGTGGGGTGCGAGTGGTTATGCCGGAGACATATTGTCTCCAACACAGCCTCCTCGCCTCCGTAATAGTTCGGCGAGCCCTAGCCCTTAGAATTTTAAACCGAACGTGGTTTTCGGCGGTAGGCTGCCGGAAGAAAGCATGTTGCGCCTTTTTCTGCTCATTGATCGCGTTCTTACAAGTTGCATTAAACCAAGGATTTGTTATATGTTTTGGAAAAGCAGAGGTCTTAGGAATGGTTTCCTCTGCAATCGACCCCAAGATCTCTGTGAATGTTTTCATTGCAAGAGGATCATTGCGGGCTACTCCCGCGAACCTCTCACGGGCGAGTGACTGGAACAGTGACCAGTCGGCTTTGTTCAGCTGCCAGCTCAGTTCCTTCCAGTTCCGAGCTGGTCCTTTGGTCGTAATCACGATAGGGAAATGGTCACTTCCACAAAGGTCATTCCAGACTCTCCATGAGAAGCCCAGCAGGAGATCGGGTTGCAAAATAGTGAGGTCTATCGCAGAGGAGGTCCCATACGCAGGATGAACATAGGTATGGGACCTATCATTTAGAAAGCTCAAAGCGCGATTGCCCAGGAAATTCTCAACTCCCCTGCCCTTGCCGTTTGTGTTTGCACTACCCCATAGGGGGTTGTGTGCATTGAAGTCCCCCATTAAAATATAGGGAGAAGGCAGCTGATCCGTTAAAGTTTCTAAATCTTGTGTTGAAAAAATGGAGTTAGGGGGGATATATATGGAGCATATTGTAATGGTTTTATCCAGACTAATTCGAATGGCTATTGCTTGAAAAGTTGTATTTAAGGTTATGGGGGTATGTATCACGTCTTCACGCACCAGAACGGACGATCCACCAGTGGCTCGTTCCCCATCTGGTGCACAATAGTGATACATATTGTAGTGTTTTAGGGAATTTAATAAGAGAATAGGTAATTTAATAAGAGAATAGGTATTAAATTGTATTTTTTTAAATGGTATTAAAAAAGTCTTAAAAAGGTCTTAAGTCTGATTGGTTGATAGCTGCCTGTATTAAGTGTTCTGTTGGTTCTCAAACTCTTGTGTCCGTGTCACCTTCATAGATGACAAAGACGGAAAGAAGAACTACAAAGCCATGGGAGTTGGCTTAGGAGACATTTTTAAAGATGGGCCCATTAACTTGAGATCAACAGGAGAAATCAACAAAGCGGAGCGAACAGAACCAAAGCCTGTGCCTCCCCCAACGATACCTACAGACGGAGACCGGCCAGTGGTGAGTCTACTAATTAATTATCACCACCAGTGAATCCTGATATAATAATAATAATAATAATAATAATAATAATAATAATAATAATAAATATTAATATTGCGTCTAGAGCAGGATTCAAACTTCTTACGATTTTGGAGCTAGCATCCTAACAGGGTTCGTACTGGTTATGAAATACCTAAAAAAGTACTAACTTTTGAAAATGAAAAAATTAAGTACTGAAAGGTTCTACAATTATACAAAAAGTATTATAAATCATTAAAGATTACACAAAAACATGAAAAATTTGATTTAGGCGCAACACCAAGCATGCTGACATCAGGAATCTAACTTTGTTTAGCTTGACTTTTTCACCACGTAGCTTGCACTTTAAGGTATATTTGTTATTAGGCCAAGTTAATTGGTTTGCAGTAACTTTAGGTAGGCTTATGAATTTTTGTTTTGCAACCTGTTCTTATATCAAGGTTAAACATTTGTTCTTTGAAAGGTGACATTTGGTGTCATTTTGAAATGGTATCTCAGGGTTACTGCCAGGCAGACAATTCTGGGCCAATCTTGGCTGTCCTCCAAAGATTACAATTAAATTTGTCCCCACCTGATTGGCAAGAGGACTAGTGGAGCTTACTTGGAACCTGGAGTTATTGCATGCTGAAAAAGCTGTGGAATTTCTTCATTTTGGTCCTTAAAATACAGTTTGAATGGTCCTATAAAGTACTTAAAAAGTCATTTTTAAGAAAGCCTGAAAAAGAATGGGAACCCTGCCTAACCATTGGCCTATCTAGGCACCTGATGTATTCGCCCTATCCATGCCTCCCTGTCTGTGACTCCTTGCCTGTTGTCTGAGAGACCAGTGTAGATTACTACGACAATAATAATGATAATAATCTAGTTTTTTTTAATGAATCAACAAAAATTAACTACTGAGTATCTGTGTAGTGTCTAGTTTCTTATATTTGCAAGTGCTTTGTAAATAACCAATGCTTAACCCCAACTCCAATTTACATGGTTAGACAGCTATCAATTGGACCAAAACATATTTCTTATATATATTTATATAATCACTCCCAACCACTCTAGCAGGGTATACGATATGGAACTTTGCAACGTCACTATGCCAACCAAGTTGATTGAGTTTACCGAATCAATTGAACGAACTCCTTTTTTTTTTATGAGGGGGGGGGCGGGGAGTCTATCACTATGGTAATTTTTAGCGTGTTGATTTCAAGCACATCAATTTATTTAAATGCAGATTTGAGTGAAAATGTGGCTTCAGTATTTAAGCTTTCAGGAATATTATTAATTCATTGACGCGAACACAGATATAATATATCTTTGGCTGGCAAGGTAAACAAACCCACTGTCCTCTATTTTAAAAGTTAAAATTCAGCAGGCCAACTGAAGGCAATCATTCAATTTTGGCTGGTGACCGGCAGTCAATGTCACCTAGCCCTACTTTCCCGGTAGCTACCGGCTACCCAAGTCACTCCAACAACTTTGTGGAACATAGATACATTAAACCACTGAACAAGCACTCTTACCACATCCTTCATAATATTAGTATAACTATTCTTTATACCCCACATTATTATTACTCACGTGCATATTATTAAGTGGTTGTCAGTCTATTGTGAATAAACAATATATCATAATGCAAGAAATTTTGCATATACCTCCACTGACGCGGACCGAGATATTTCAATCAGGCAATTTTAGGTTTCTTAGCAGCCATGGGAATATTTATATGTATATTTATGTATACTTTTAATTTATAAATTACAAAAAAAAAATATAAAATGCTTACAAGTAATCAACAGTTGTGTATTATTAATCGGACGAAATGGCTGAATGATGTTATTAGCACTTGCCTATTGTAATGGGATTCGAACCCTAGTTTGGAACCCCAGCCGTGTCAAACCAATGACTTATAAATGTATACTTATCTCTATCTAGCCGGGCATTTGGCATTATGAGGACAGGCTCTGTATGGGGCCTGGGAAGTCTTGAACTGAATTAGCCCCATTTCAAGGCCTTGAATTTAACCTATTTTGGCTAATTAGTCTTGTAAAGCCTTGAATTCCGTTAAACTGTCCCCACTGATCTAAACTAGTCCGAAATCGCCATTCGCCATCTTGTTTTTCTCTCTCCTGAAATCCAAATAAAAATAGTTTTGAATTCCTATCAAAAACAGCCTTGAAAGGCCTTGAAATAGCCTTGAATTCCATATGTTCACATGTATATGCACCCTGTGAGAATGGAGGGGAATGAGGAAGACCAATTGTCCACTATTGAAATTTCCCCAACTTAATCAGCAAATATATTTTCCTTTTTTGTTTGTTTAAATAAAACTGTTATATTATATGCATGCACACTATGCATCGGTAATTACAGTTACTGTTATGTCATTTCCGATCCAACCACATGGGCGCCCAATAAAATAAAGTATTTATTGTTACGTGTGGGTTGTCTGGGAATTCTTTAAGGTTGACTGATATTACATTCATGTAATTTTTGTGGTTGTTAGAAATTTTTTTTTTCCTGAATCAATGCTCTCTATTTTAGGCTGTAGTGTCGTCATTAAAGAAGAATGTGTCGTTAAAGCAACCACCAGCATTACCGCCAAAGGATGTGACGGAAAGCAAAAAAGGTAAGTGTGATTGACAATTGTTTAAAAGTAGGAAACTAAGCGCTTAGATGCATTGATATGGTAATTAAGTCCTTCTTTCTTACCGTATTACAATGCCAATAAAGCAGCAGTGTTCCTTTTCGATGATTGAATTCTGAGGGGTGCAAGCTCTCAGGCAGATTTGATGCCCAATTTATCCCCCACTCATCCACACTCTCCAAACACATTCTCAAGAAAGGATACTTGTTCAGAATAAGCCTCTGAACACGAAAGTAGCAAACATATGCTACACCATACCAGAGCGTGTATATAGATGAGAGGGACAACTCTCATACTAGACCGTGTAACAGCTGCCGACTGTGGCGCTCCAAGTGGTGGTTGTTGAACAGTTTATGTGTACCGGCAAACTCAAGGCATTGTCAATGGTCTTGCGCAATCTTCATACAGAAAAAGTGAAATATCTCTAAAACTACACTACATAGAAACAAACTATTTGGAACACATATAGTAAACATATTCAATGATGAGACTATATTAAATTCATATGGTTAGGGTTCTGTATTTCTATTAATTTTGAATAAAATACACTTTTTGCACTGCACGTACGGCAAACTCAATGCATTGTCAATGGGGGTGAGCAATCTTCATACAGAAAAAGTGAAATATCTCTAAAACCACATGACCTAGACACAAACCGCTTGGAACACATATTGAAAACATGTTTACCAAAAGGATTATATTAAATTTATATGGTTAGAGTTCTGGATTCCTATTAATTTTGAATAAAACTGATGTTTTGCAATGCGTGTACTGTCAAACTGAAACCTTGTTCAACAATAACCGCGAGAGGCACCACTGTAGCCTGTGTTACCGATTTTCGCGGGAGTTGTCCCTCTCATCTATATACAAGCTCTCTGACCATACCTAGAGCAGGATTCTAACCCAGAGTTTTGCCATTTAGGGCGAGTGTCATGGCCATTAAGCCGCCTAGGATTCCAGATGCAATCAACGTACCCATGCCTGCCTGTGTCTTGCGACGGGAGTGCAGCATACCACGGTATTTATAGTGACCGACAGCTATAGTACCCGACTCGGTCATAGTGACTGACAAAGCTTATTGAAAGCTAGTCTCTGAAGCAAAACCACTTGCTCCTGGTTGACTGCTTTCTAGCATCAGATGCGATGGCCAGATTGGTAATAGCACTGGTTTCCTATGTGAAGGTCAGGGATTCAAATCTAGGCCAGGTCAAACCAATGACTTTCAAAATTGATGCTTGTCGCTAGCTACCCTGGCACTTGGCATTGATAGGATAGGGCAAAGATTGGTTAGCTCAGTTCTTTGTTTATAGTCCAAGAAAGGAATTTATTTGCTTGTTTGAATTTTGTTGTTGACTTAAAGCTGCATAGTCCGATGAAACCTCAAATTTTCAAAACCAAAAGAATTATCTAGATTTGATTCTACATATCTAACTTAGATAATGGTGTATTTATTAAACATTTGTCACTACATAGAAGGGAAGATCGAGTCAATTTAATAGAACTTCTTACTGTAGAAGCCTATAGTGTCAGAGTTTTGGCGTGCTTGCCAAAATTAATTTGACATGCTTACACTTCAAATATCTCAAAAGTTAACCATTTAAAATAAACGTTACTTCAAATTAAAGTAAGGTAGATTATAATCGCTAATATATTTATCTCATAAAATATCAGAGACTCAAAACCATTGGACTATGCAACTTTAAGAAAAGGACAAATTGTTTCATAGCTTGCATCCCTGGACTTGCATCCCAGCTAATTTGTTTTGCGTACTGTTGTGTTATTTGTTGCTTCTGATTCATCTGTTTTTTATGGTTATTCAAATTTTCTCTTCGAGCATTGATGGATGTATGATCACTAAGCTTTCATGAATTAACACATTTTCTCTCATTTCCGCTGTCTTGTGTTGATTTGCTCTGTATGTGCAGATCTTGTTTGAATTGCTGTATTGGAATTGACATTTCTATTTATTCCTATTTGTTGATACATTTGATCAGTTATTTTGCCCCTTGGTGGCACTTCTTGTGTCTTTACCATGTTCACTATTTGGGCATTTGTCTGTGAATTTGAGTTGTTGTCTTGGTGTTCGGTACTAGATGTTGGTACCTCTTTTATGGTTACTTTATTCCATCACAGGATATTCTGTTCATTAGTTTCAGTATTCAAGTCGGTTTTATTCAGATTATAGTTGTGCTCAGAAGTATTACAGAGGTTTTATACTAAAAGGAGCAATTTGAATTTAACAACATATGGCCTTCTGGTGGTCTGCTCCTTCAGATTCCGATGATCGCTTTCCTGTTGGTGCATCATTCAGAGCTCAGAGCGCAAGTCCGCCAAGTGTCAGTGCTTATACGCTAGAAAGCATTCCTGAAACCCCAGACACTGCTGCCAAGTTAACGTCTGAGCAGGTGCTTAAACAGGATGCTACTGTATCACAAGTGTTAGAGTCATTTGTGTACAGTGATGATGACAACCCTTGTACACGTAGCGAGGAGTGTGAACATGCGAGTCTTGACAGTGAAGGTTGCTCATTTAGTCAAACATCAGATGACATGTATGGTAATGCAGAGAATATCGAACTTCCATCATCTACGTACGCATTTGAAAAGGGCATGAAGGCACCTGTTCCAGATCGTCGAGTCCAGTGTGCCAATGTGAACTTCATGAATGGTTCGAAATCAACCATTTCAAAGATCTCATCAGGAACAGATGTTCCTCATGACATAAGTGAACTAAGTTATACCAGGTCCACTCCACCACCCAAATTTAGTTTCCGAAAACGACGGGCGAAGAATGCACCAAAATCTACAGCTGGACATCAAGCACAACTGACAACAGTCCTTCCCCTCTCCGAACCAGAAAAACCGCCAATAAAGCGGCCAAGACGGTTTCTGTCTACGACTGGAGTCGTCTGGACAACCAGAACTGACACATATGACAGACAGGTAGTGCACCACTTGTATGACCTCAACACATCAGCCCCTGAAGTTGGCCTTCACCAAGTAAAGCCAAACTCCTCCGCAAACAGTGTTCAGGAATCATCTGCCCTTCACGCTTATCAAATTGCAAAATTCACCCATGAGCCAAATCAATCTGGGATTAGGAAAAAATCTGTATCGTTTGCCACCAAGGATAACCTAATCAACCGCACACCAGTCACATCAAATGGAGGAACCGAAGAAGAATTGAGAATTTCATGGCCTGTTGGGCTTGCACTGCGAAAGTTCAAACCTATTAATGCAAAACAAATTACGGATAGTGTTGAACTGAACAAAGAAAAAATGAAAACGGGCAGATGGAGAAAAACGGTTATTGCTAAGAACAAGGAAATACAGACAGTAGAAGACTTCCCAGAAACCCCAAGGAAGTCATTCAGACAGTCGCTTAGTAAAAGAATTTCAGCTGCCATCTCCTTTGGTCCAAAAAGATCTAAAGATGTGCTGCGAACTTTGAAGACTGAAAAAAACCAACCTACTGAAATGCAGTCCCCTGTAAACAAGAAGTATACTAAGCAAAATGAATATACAGAGACTCAAGGTCAGAATGAAGGCGCTACTACTTCAGGTTCACAATCTGATTTAGAGACATTAGAAATTGTGTCAATAGAACCAAACTCTGTTACAGAGCCATTTGAGCAAGCCGTTTCACAACAATATCTCCCTGATAAGATTCACATAGTTATAGATAAATCCGCACTAATATCTCATGAAGAATCAGAACAGCCTTTGGGTGTGAAAAACGTGTCAGTTGGACAGCTGAAGAACACTGCTGGACATAGAAGTGAATTGACATTGGATAATGAGGTGGCAGAGCCAGTTGCTGAAAAGGTGGTGTCAAAGGAAGGAATGGCACAATTAAGTTTGCCGAAGATGAATTTGGAAGTCTTATCATCAAGGAAGGATTCCATCAAAGTTGTTGATATAGTTTCAAAGCATGATTCACTTGAAAGGTTCCCAAGTTTTGAAGTGCAAAAAAGAAGTGAATCTGAACAAATTACTAAAGGAACCCTCATTCGGAGACTATCCTCCATAAAATCTCCCTTCATCAGGTTCCGGCAATCGAAATTATCTAACTTGAAAAGGAAAGTATTTCCAATACAGATAAACCTTGAGCCTCACTTGCAACATGATGAAGAGATCCAAGATGAAGACTCTTATTTGAAAGGGGAGGAAGTTGAACCAACATATTTGGAAAATCTGAAGCAGAAGGGAAGATTATCACCTTCTGTTCGTCAATTGTCGCAGCGATACTGTTTATTTAGAAAAGACTCCTTCCATAACCCTATAGAGTATCTTGGTCAGCCAAATATTACAATTGTTAACATTGTTGAAGCGCCCACTTCTAGGTTCCCTGAGTTATCAGAAAAACAAGCCCACCTTCCGACAGAAAAGGTGTCAGTGACTATGTTAGGTGCAACGGCGATGCGTGAGGAACAAGGACCTGATGAGAAAAGCCAAAAGAACCTCACAAAAAAGAACAAACAACGAAAACTAAGTAGCCGCTTTTCTATTATGCGTGGTTTTGGAAGTTGGCCACGTCGTTCGATAAGCTCTGAGTTGACACAGGTAGAAAACTGCAATATGACTGAGATGAAACAAGAGGAAGCTAAGAAATTGCAAGAGAGAAAAAAGAAAGGCTTTAGCTTTCGAAGGTCAAAGAAGCTCAGGGTTCGCAAAACAATAGACATAGATGATAATCCTAGTATTAGTGATCACCCTGAGCAGAAGACTGAAGGTAGCACAGAGGCTATAAGTAGTACTAAGCCAGCTAAATATAATGGTAGTACTAAGGCCACAGATACAGGTAGTGCTAAATACAAAGATGCTAGTAATACGACCGATAGGGATTCAAGTGGTGCTGAGTCCATCTATGTAATCAGTGCTAGACTCAAAGATTCAAGGGGTGCTAGACCCAAAGCTTCATGTGGTGCTAGGCCTAAGGACTCAAGTAGCGCCAGGCCCAAAGATTCAAGTGGTACCAGGCCTAAGGATTTAAGTTATACTAGGCCCAGTTCAAGTGGTGCTAGGCCCAAAGATTCAAGTCGTACTAGGCCTAAGGATTCTGGCCATCCTAGGCTCAAAGATTCAAGCCGTCCTAGGCCAAGTTCCAGTGGTGCTAGGCCCACGGATTCGCGTGGTGCAAGGACCAAAGATTCAAGTAGTGCAAGGCCCAAGGATTCAAGTGGTGCAAGGCCCAAGGATTCAAGTGGTGCAAGGCCCAAGGATTCAAGTGGTGCAAGATCCAAGGATTCAAGTGGTGCAAGATCCAAGGATTCAAGTGGTGCAAGGTCCAAGGATTCAAGTGGTGCAAGATCCAAGGATTCAAGTGGTGCAAGGCCCAAGGATTCAAGTGGTGCAAGGCCCAAGGATTCAAGTGGTGCAACGCCCAAGGAATCAAATGGTGCTACATCTAAGGATTCAATTGTTGCTGCCAGGTCAAAGGATTCAATTGCTTCTGACAGGTCTAAGGATTCAAGTCTTGCCAGGTCCAAGGATTCAGGTGGTGCTAGACCTAAGGAATCAAATAGTGCTAGGTCCAGGAATTCAAGTGATGCAAGACCCAAGGATTCAAGTGATAGTACCAAGCTCTCAAGTAGTAGTACTACACTCAAGGGCACTGATGTTACTAAACCCAATGATAATAGCTATGATGTTAAGCCTAAAAAAGTATCACTTTTCACATCTTTACGGAGAAAGTTTTCAATGAAAAGAAATTACCGTGTAAATCATGTCATTGATGACGTGGACAGTGAAGCACCTAGAGTAACTGCTGCAATAGCAATACCCAGACAATCAGAGTACAGAGAACGCAAGAAACGGACAAGTGTTCTGACTGTGCCTGCCTTATCCCCACCTCCTGTAACCCATGTTGAGATTCTTCTAGGTGATCAAAAACCAATAGCAATGAATGACAAGCACGAAGTAACTCATTTGGATATGTCAGAAGAAGCCTTCAGAGATCAAAGTCTTTGGAAGGTGGACTCTTCACAACAGCATGACAAGAAGTGGGCTTTGCGGGGCAGACAGTTACAGAGGCCAAGATTAATTAAAAATATCTATGCGAAAAGTGCTGATCACCATGAACCTAACCCAGGAAACACAGACTTGAATGAATACAATGAGGAAGCTTTCAAAACAGGAGATGACTACACAAGTCCTACAAATGACATGCAGTACTGTGACACTGATACTTTTTTCAGCAGCTTAGATGAGGGTATCGATAAGGAAGAGGTGGTGAATTTGGATGACTATGTGGTTGTTCATGACTTGCATCAATTCGTTGAGGAGATGAAGTTAGAAGATACAGCTGAAGGGATAGTGCAGGATGTCATATGCAATGCATTGGGCGATGGACAGAAGGTATTGGACAGTGCTTCAAACTTCCAACAGCAAATCTGGATGGAGCCCAGCCAGGAACTGTTGCACGATGACATGATAGCATCTACAGATATTAGACAAACTGCAGCCTCAGTAGCAGAAAACGTCTTAAAGGATGTAGTACTAGAAGAGAGCTTCGAGTGTGAACAAAGATCAAGTGCAGGTAAGCCATTATATTATAGAATGATGGCTGATCAGTTCCATAGCTTATCGGTAGAAGATCAGGTAGGATCCAATGAGCCAAGCAGTAGTAACAACCTACTGCTGGGCACTAGTAGCAACAGCTGGCTTTTTGACAGTAGTGATAACAACTGCATGCTCAACACTAGTGACGACTCCATGTTGAACGCTAGTAACAACAACTCCAAGTTAAACACTAGTAACAACTTTGCCATGCTGAACGCTAGTAACAACAATAACTCCTTGTTCAATGCTAGTATGTTGACCTCTAGCGAAAACTCCATGATGAGCACTAGTAACAACAGCACCCTGCTGAATTCTAGTAATAGCTTCTTACTGAACACTAGTAATAATAACTACCAGTTGAACACTGTCAAATACAACTCCCCACTGATCACTGGCCACACCTGGCCGAGCACAAATAACAACTCTGTCGTCTCTAGATCTAACACAAGCTTTGCAGAAAGCCTTAGCACACAGGACAGTTACGAAGACTGCAATGAATTTGTGGATATGGTCGATGTCTATTTCGGAAAGCAGCCAACACCACTCAGTCCTGAGGAGGTGCATGCAATGCAGGACAAGATGCAGAATTTTATGAAGTACCACAAGGAATGTCGGCAGCCTGATTCTATCAAATCACCAGTTGCTAGGCGAATCAATGAGGCACACAGCGCATTGCCAGGCCAAGCAAGAAAGGAAGGCAGTGGAAGATTGGCCAAAATTCAGTCACAATGCACATATGGCATGCATCACGAATACCAGAAGCCTTGCTTTGAGGATAAACACGCTGGCTGCGTGTTCTATGGTAAAGTGGAATCAAGTGCAAGGCTTTGTAATCGACATTCTGAAGAGCGGCCTGCTGGATCCGTGTTCTATGGACAACCAGAAACAGCGGCTCTCTTCGATCTGCAGTCACCAGTGAGAAGGGATCCAAATATTCGAGTTGCAGGCAGCTACTTCTTCATTAAGAGCCCCGGGGATGCCTCATTCAGCTTGAAGAAAGACAACTCTGCATCTGCCATCAAGAACAGTACGCCAAAGGAAAGAACCCCAAAGAGGATAAATCAGGGTGCATCGAGCAGTTGGTGGATCAAGGTGAAAGATAGCTCCCCAAAGACGACATCCCATGCCCCACTGTGGCGCACTCCGTATAGCCAAGAGGAGCATCCCATCGGCTTGCACTTCGGTACACCATCCAAGATGGATGAGTGTGTGCAATCTGAAGCACTTTGTTCGCCAGAGCATGACGATCGGCCAGTAGGGGTGCACAGTGGTGAGGTGATTGAGGACTGTGCGGGGTTCGGTGGACTAAATAGCCCGATGAATCAGTCAGCAGACAGTGCATGCAACACGACAACTAACACCTCCTACTATTCACTAGACAATACGCCATCCATTAATTTAAGCCTGTCCTCACTCCTCAGCCAGCTGCCTTGAGTAAGGCTTTCTCACTCCCCAGTCTTCAAGTCAAATACTGCCACACATTGCAAACTCGGTGGGTTCTGAGGCAAGCCGCATAGGACAAGCCTTGCCAAGATGAACTTGTGGGTTGAGGTACAGACAGTTTTTCGATGTTGATACCTTGCTCATGGCCTCAATTGTTCTCCAGTTTTGCTGGATGATTTTAGAGTTGCCTTCTTGTTTTATTTTTAAGAGGAAATGGCAAGCATCTGGTGTATGTATATTCCTTGGAAATATGTTTCTATTTGTGTGCAATGTGCTTGTGTATATGTTCACTACAAATTTGAGTAGATCAATATCGTGATGTTTCAAGTAGCCATGGTAATTATTCACACTTGAAAATAGTCATGGTAATTATTCACACTTGAAGATAGTCATGGTAATTATTCACACTTGAAGTAGTCATAGTAATTATTCACACTTGAAGTAGTCATGGTAATTATTCACACTTGACACCAGGGCTCTTTCTGTCTGCCTTACATGTAGAAATATTGAATTCATTGCGCAGTTTTTTCCTTGTTTTATTTTACAGGAAATAGCCACCATCTGGTGTACGTGTATATTCTTTGAAAGTGGGTCATTCTCTGAAACTGGGCAGTAAAGTGTGACATGGAAACCAAAAGTGAAAACTTCAAAATAATTGAAAATATCCTCTATCACTATTTAATTTGATGGAAATTGAGCTAAATCGGTGGCGAAATGGGCAGATAGCAAGCAGGTGGTGAGGCGCCGCCTGGAGGGAGGGAAGAGAATTAGGGGAGCTGCTTGGAAGCAAACCTCCCGGTCTCCAGGCTGCATCCCAGACCCAGAATGCAAAGGAACATATCAAAAGGAGGTTACAGGATCAGTAGTTGAGCAGCAAAACAATAATAACAAGCAGGATTACATACATGAATAATATTTGCATAAGTACTTGTTAACATGGAATTCAAGGACACATCCAGAATATCATTTTAACATACACAACAAATTCAAACAATGTGTGTTATTGATTGCGGTTAAGCAGACAAGATTATGTCTTTCAAGAAAAAAGTTTAAGAAAAATGTGGGTCAGTGCATGGTGTCGAAGTGAGAATTTTCACATTTTCGCATTAGCACAAAATTATACAAGCATACTTTTGATACATTTTCTGGGATAGATTAAATGCATGTAGTATTACTAACATACTTTAATTATTGGACTTGCTACCAAAAAAAGATAATTAATTATCACCATTGTAACATGGAAACCAAATATGTGGTGCCCAGTTTCAGAGAATGGCCCAAATACCTTTTGATTTACGTTCATTGTAGGTGTGTGTGTGTTTAATACAGATTTAATTAGATAAATATCATGACGTTTTAGACAGTCATGCTAATCATTTAGACATGAAATTAGGAATTTGTTCAGCATTTAGAAATGAAATGTTGATTTATTGGTCGCGTGAATAGTTAATTAAACAAATTAATTTAAGAAGCAGGTGGGGGGGGGGGGGGTAAATAGTATATTTGAAGTGTTCTTTTCCAAACCGCGAACAAAATACCTAAGAAATTTCCCATTTTTGATTATCATTATCAAAACCTTGCACTAAGTCAACGTTAAACATTACATATGTATTGTGATATATTCCATTAATCTTAGCAGTATGCTTATATACCTCCTGATGCTATCCGGGAAGAAATTGACACTTTCTTTAAAGTTGCATAGTCCGATAGTTTTGTGTTTCTGTCATTTTCCTGAGATGAATATATTGACTTGATTATTATGATCTATCTTCCTTTAGTTTGAAGTAAGTTTGATTTTAAATGGCTAAGTTTTGAAATATTTGATGTGCGAACATGTCAAATTAGTTTTGGCAATCATGCCAAAGCTCAGACATGATAGGCTTCAGCAGTAACAGGTTCTATTAAATTGCCTCAGTATTCCTTTCTATGTGGCAACAAATGCTTAATAAGTGCACTGGTATCTAAGGTAGATAGATATGTAGAATCAAATCTAGATAATTGTTTTGGTTTTGACAATTTGATGCTTCATTGGACTATTCAGCTTTAAAGCAACAAGAATGGATTTATCAAGGGTTTTTGCTATTTCATGTTCTGTAATTATATGAATTAAAAGATTTAAAAAATAGAAGCCTTATGGGCAATACTCTACATAATTGGGATCGAACAGTGGTGAAAACAAGTATTAACACAGTTATCCGTTATGAGCAGGGTAAATAGATTCATCACGAACAAGTCCTGAATAATTTATGGAACAGAAGTTTCTTTAACATGATAGTCTCTTTATATTCATTAAAACGCCGTGAACTTGTTTTCTTACAAAAAAACAAAATACCACTGTCTTTTTGTTGTTTTTTGTAACGTTTTTTGTCAATCATGCTATCGTGTAAATGTGCTTGCCATGTTTTAGTCTCTAATGAAACTAAAAGAAATATACATATATATATATATAAGTAACCCATGTAGCTGTATTAACAGTTGTTGTTAATAAATTCTTACAACTAAGAACAATTTGTATTTAATATAAAAATAGATCAAGACAACCAGATGCCATGTACAAATGAGTTTGCTGCTTTTCCTGCGACATGTGAAACCTGAGCCAAGTGAAAGCATTGGCTTTAGAAAAATGATACTTGTCGCTACCTAGCCCGGTACTTGTCATTACTAGAATAGGGCATGGAGCGATGGAATGTAGACGACCAATGGGGACCTTTCAGTTTGCATGAGTCTCTCGTCAGGTGGCGCACCATGACGGTCTCTGTAATGTTTTGGTTGGATAGAAGCAGTTCCTTCTACTATCAAGTGTGAGGATTCTGGTGTGTGTGGTGGGGGTGTATGGGGATTTGGGAGTGTATGGGGATTTAGGGGTGCGTGGTGTGGCTTCGGGATGTGGTGGCGGTTGACGGTGTGTGTGGGGGGTGTAGGTGGTTTGAGGTGTAAGGGTGTCTTGCAGAGCGGCACCTCACAATCTTTAGCATCCCTAAATCACCACCACAAACCTATACCCCCTACACCCCATGACACACACCTATACCCCAACCACACACCTAAACCCCCACCACACACCTACACCCTCACCACACACCTACACCCTCACCACACCTACACCCTCACCACACACCTACACCCTCACCACACCTACACCTACACCCTCACCACACACACACCTACACCTCAATCACACACACCTACACCACCAACACACCTACACCACCACCACATCCCTAAACCCCCATCACACACCTACACCACCACCACACCCCTAAACCCTCACCACACACCTACATCACAAGCACACACCTACATCCCCACCACACACCTACACCACCACCACACACCTACACCTACACCCCCACCACACACACCCAACACACACTTACACCCCCATCACACACATACCTACAACCCCACCACACACCACCACCCCTACCACACACCTGAACCTCCACCACACACCACCACCCTCACCACACACCTACACACCCACCACACACACCCAACACACACCTACACCCCCATGACACACATACCTACACCCCCACCACACACCACCACCCCTACCACACACCTACACCACCAACACACACAGACACCTACACCCTTCTATCCAACCACCATGGCCGACTTGGACCGGGAATGGGTGCTGCCACCAAGTGTATAGCAAGAGAAATGGCTCATGAAAGCTCCCCATTGTCTGCGATTGACATTTCCCTAATTAACCCCAAAAGAACCCAATGCATTTACAATATAAGAATCTGACTTTTCTCAATGATCACTCCTGAGTGGGATATCGGGTCATGGTGCTGGTGGCCTGAATTCCTTAAAGGTGGGGTTGGCCCTACAAAGCGTTCACAATAGGCCGTATACTTTAAACTCACTTTGATTTGAACCTGTAACGACATGCTTCTGAATGACCCAAACTTCGTAGCTACGGGTTATTGCCATATATTTGTTTCTAATATAGATTGCAGTGAAATTTATCTTAACAAATATTTTACATTAGATAAAATGCCCCTTCACCCACCATGTGACACCTTGACTACAACGTGTTAATTACCGTACGAGGTGGCTGAATTGGTAAGAACGCTGACTGGCTTTCCGTGCGGGAGGCCATGGGTTCGAATTGAAACATATCACTACCCAGCCTGTCACACAGCATTAATAGGATAGGGCAAGGACTGGTTTGCTCAGTATCAGGATAATGTGACTTTGAGTGGGATATTTGGGGCATGGTGTCGGTGGACTGATTCCCTAGTGGGACAGCACCATAAAATCGCCATGCATGCGCACTGTCACAAGTCGGTACCCATCCTGATATCAGGAATGAAAGAGCTCCGAGATTTCTCGGATTTCCGCGATTAAAAAAAATATATACCGAATAATGTTAAACAAAATGCCATGGAATCTGTGGTATATTACAACAATTGATTAGTTTGAATCATGTTCTTATATGACTTTAGATGTTGTTAGAACAAGAAACTCAAACAAAAAATAGTTAATATAATACAGCCGCAACAAGGACAGCTTAATCCTGTCCGGTATTTTGCCCACGATTCCCTGACAGTGCTAATCCGTTATCGCGGAAATTCGCTGTCGGTGTATTAATATTGGCTTGATTTCCGAGGGTTTTTTTTCCTGGAGACCACTTTCATCCCTGTGATATGACCATATATGTTGCTAGGACTAAAAATCAAACAAGCAAACAAACATCACCTGAAGGATGACGGGATGGCCGAATGAGTTAGAGTGTCTGTCTCCTGTGTTGGTAGATCGTGGGATCGTGGGTTCGAATCCTGGTCGATTCAAACCAATGACTTTAAAATTGATACTAGTTGCTTCCTAGCCAGGCACTCGGCATTATTAGGATAGGGCAAGGAGCAATGGAATGAGGAAGACCCAATCGTCCGTGATTGAAATTTCCCCTGCTTAAACAACTAATGTACCCCCCCCAAAAAAAGGGATGAAGGATGCCTATTTCGTAGACAGTCTTGTCTCCTACCGAATAGGTAGGCTATAAAAGGCTGTATCGGAATGTCTATGGCATCTCATATTCCCAGATGCATCACCCATCCCAGTACTGACATGACTCAATGTTGCGGAACTTGTGTGATCTGATGAGAAGCAGTTTTTCCTAAATGTGTTGGTCGTATTACCTAACATTACTCAGTATTTCATTAGTTAGATTGTCTATTGTGTGACCATAGTTTTCAAACGTTTTGTTTTGTATGCATTTGTGTATTTTAGCATATTATAATCAGGGATGACAGATCTTCGCAATTACGCGGATTTCCTGGATTTTTCCTGGGGCTATATAACAGTGTATACTATTACTAGTAATACTTTGTTTTGCGCTGCAGCACTATCAGCGAATAATACTAATGAATGCTTCAAACGCCTCAGCACTATCGGCATATACTACTAATATGGGCCATACTCTCAAACTAGTAAAACCCAGAGCCATTTCAAAGTTAAGGCAACACAGTTTCTCAAACAGGATCTTAAATATATGGAACAGTCTCCCACAAAATGTTATTGATGCAGAGTCAATAAATTCATTCAAGAACAGATTAGAAAAAGCATGGGCTGATGATCCAGGGAAATTTGACCCCTTATTCACCACATGCTACTAATTATTCCTTGTGTTGCATATTTACTTGCACTCAAGCAAAAATGAGAGACAAATAAGTGTTCACACTTCCTGTCTACCATTCGCTATTTCGCTATTAATATGTGCTTCAAACGCCGCAGCACTATCAGCGTATACCAATATATATGAAACCCGACTTCCTTGAATTTTCTGCGATTCCTGACGATGCTAAACCTATGGGATAATATCAGCATTTCCAGAGTTTTTTCCCGGAGACCACTTTCATCCCTGTATAATAATATACATCAGTGACTTGGAAGAGTTGTCACAACACCCTAGACTATGCATTGCATAAGGTGACATAAATCAATTTTCCTTAGAGGTCTGGTCACATGATTTTACCAGGTATTTCAACCATAACTATCTGGTGTATCGTAATGAAAGATCACACTTACAAATAGAATGAGCTATTTGAGCTCGTACCCAGCAGCTTTGAATTGGTCTGCCCAGTACCATTAGCCGCGTGAGTACCCCCATAGCTATTATTTGTAATTCTGTGATGTCACACGGGGAAAGAAGGGGTGGATTTATAATAGTCATACTCAAGGTGTAAAATTTACTTAAAGTGGCAAGGTTTACACTACTTTCCAAATCTTGTATCTGCCCTAGCCTACATCACTGAGCAGTGTTTTCAAAATGAGGCGACATACCACCAGCATCGTCTACATGCTCCTTGCGTGCGGAAGATCTGGAGTTCGCGAGTTTGGTTCCCAGTCGAGTTAAAAATTGATACTTGTCGCTTCCTAGCCTGGTACTCGGCAGTATTAAGATAGGGCAAGGACTGGTTAGCTCGGTGTCAGGATAATGTAACTGAGTGGCATATTGGGTCATGGTGCCGGCGGCCTGATTTCTCAGTGGGGCAGCACTATAAAATCGCCATGAGTGCATACTGTCACAAGTCGGTACTCGTCCTGATATGTTGTCAGGACGTAAAACAACAAACAAACATCTACATGCTCACCTACAACCTGCAGGGATGAAAGATTCCTGCGATTTCGCCCATTTCTACGATTTGTTATGGTCACCAACTAATGTTCACAAAATGCCGATATATACGACAGCAATGGATTAGTCTGAATCCCGTTCAAATATGATCTTGGATGTTGTTGCGCGAACATGAAACCCAAAAATAAAAGAGTTGGCATGGCGATAATATAGTCACAATAAGGACAGTTGAAACCTGACTTACTGCATTTTTACGCGATTCCCCGACACTGATAATCATAATGGGGGGTGTGGGGGGGGGGGGGGGGAATCCGCGTTTTCCCGGAAATTCCCCATTGGTGTGATAACCATGACTTGCTTCTGCCGGAACCCGCTGGGTGGCACATCCCTGGACCTGTACTTTTTCATGTGGTAGGTAATACAGTTATTTACAATATATGCAACTTTTTATTGGGTTATGTTCCTTACTTTCATTTAAACCCTTAACTAGGGATTCCTTGAAAATATGCAAATGCTGGGAATAATTTTAAGAATGTGATGATCTCCTGTCGGAAGGTAGGAAAATATTTATATATATAGTTTTGAAAGTGAGCAGAGTGACAGTTGGCTCACGGCGTATAGGAGGCAGGAGAGGAGAGAATGCCCACCCCGCAGTAAATAACATGGAAGTTAAGGTGTCAGAGAGAAACATTAAGGGGCAGCCGTTATTTATATCCACATAATACATTATGCAGTACATATATATAAATATGTATATAAATGATGGGGTGTTCTCTGTGGTTAGAGTGTCTGACTTTTTTCTAGGTCGGACTCCTAATCTGAATGTCGGTGGTTTGATTCCTTGTGCCCCCACCTCTGCCAAATTGGATTTCCACCGCTGTGTATAACTTACAGCGACATCAAAGGCCAGTTGCTCTCATACCATGTCTATGTGGTGTGGGAGGTTAAAAATCCCTTGGGTCGTTAAAAGTGTAGACTCAGGCTTTCTATAGACAAACTGTCTAATGGTGAAAACAAGTCTATTCAGACTTATCCATGATATGCAGTATAAATCTTCAAAAAGAAATAAGCATTGTACAAGCATAATTAATCAGAAGTTTTCACTCCTTATTATTATCCTGATATCTACTGTACTGCTCTTACTATTAATTGTTCATCAACTATGCAACTGAGCCGATTGTGGCGGCCCCTGTCTGCAAAGCACAGTAACTTGTCTGTCCACACTGTCACTCTGCCAGCGACGGTAAATAATCTAATGATTATAGCAGGGTTTGGGCGGCAAAAGGAGGCAAAGGACAACTGGATTACATGGAATTGGCGAAATAATCCACATATCTGGCTGAAAGATATAATAGCCAATCACGTATATAATTACATATTAAATTTAGTAAAGATCAATAGCCCTGTTCACACACACAACTTTAGGCCGAACTAGATAAGGCGAACTAGGTGTGAAAGTGTGTCGTGTCCACACATGCAGTACTTGGGGTGGTTTAAGGCGGAAATCGATATCTGCGCTTGAGCGCGTCCATACTAACCAGTGCCAGTTTCGGTTAGTCGACGTCACACGCATGCGCAGTCGAGCGCTGAGTTTGTTGATTTTCCGGTCGATCAAAAGCGCATATATAATTAGGTCTATGATAGAGCTAGCTGTGCACAGATATTTTTTTCATCATTTATTTTTAGATTTTCACTGCCCAGCAGAAGTTTTGACCGTTCCAAAACAATACGATTCAGTCGATACAGATCTAGGTCGAACCCACACACTCTCGTGTGACTTGCTTAAGCCGCCTCAAGTAAACCGCTACCGTCCAAACAAGCAAGATGGGCCGACTTAAGCTAGTTCGCTTCATATAAACCACCTCGCGAGGCGGTCTACTTGAGGCGAACTAGATGAGTCGACTTGGCCCTAATTCGCTTCAGCGTCGCGTCCACACGGCCAATGTGAGTCGAACTAGATAAGGCGAACTAGTTGAGGCGACTTAATGCCCGGGTGTGAACAGGGCTAATGAGAATGAAATTTCCGACCGACTGGAGGCCGAGTAGCGCAGTTGCCGCCCGAAGTCGGCTCCCCCGGGACGCTCTCTTTCCTGATTGCATGATCGCCCACAGCTACTGGAGCCGCAGCCGGGGTAGCGCAGGCGGCACAGCGCCCAACCAACCGACGGTGGGTCATAGGCAGGCCCTAGAGCCTAAATAATATTGGCATAATAGTTATACAATACATAATTTAACGTCGGAAGGATACCTGAAACATGTCCTGCAGGCTCTAGCAGCACAGTGCCTCACCGGCAAGCAAATAGATATGCTAGAGGGCACCACCTTGTTATGGAAGGAAGAAGTAGTCCTTTCTCAGCACTTATGACATTTACAGGCAAGCAAATAGATATGCTCGTGTAGTAGGCACCACCTAGTGAGGGAAGGAAGAACTAGACCTTTCTCAGCACTTATGCCATTTGCAGGCCCAAGTAGACGAGTGACCTTCAAATAAGTGCATGTCACTCGTCCTAGGCCCGCAAATGCATAAGCTCGCCTACTTCATTGATATACTTTTTATTGGTTTTTTTTCCCCCCATCTCGGTCAAATAGCGAAGGATTGTAGATATTTCCATAAACTGAACTGCGTCACTCTTTAATAAGCACCGCTCGCAGCGCCCTCTGGGAGGCCGGCAGAGAACCTCCATGTCCTACGTGGCGGCGGTGTCGCCCCCTGGCGTCAGTCAGTCAGATAAATTGGACCTTCGTGTTTATGGCCGTGCATGGCAACACTTTGTGAGTGCTTCATAAAGGGTTTGCTGACCCATTTCGCTTAAATATATTATTGGTTTTATTTTGACTTTAAATAAGCATTGTTTGATAGTTGGGTGTTCCCGTTAAATGTTTGTTGTTTTCTCAAGAATTCAATCAAATGCCCTCTTTTAAGATGTGTGTATGTATGACTGTGTGTGTGTGTGTGTGTGTGTGTGTGTGTGGGGAGGTGGAGGGGTTCCTCGTGCTAGTTGGGCAGGAATATTGTGCCAACTATTAATAGCTCATGACCCAATCCTGGTCTGGTACAGAAATGGTCGGTTTTATATGCACGAATGATATAAAATGCTATATGTCGATGCCTAATCCGTATTAATCACCGATATATATGCGATATTAAATGCAGCAATTTGCTTTGTGAGTTCAGGCACATCCGGATATCTGGGTACCAGTGTGTGTGTATATATATGTATACAGTAAAACCTCACTAAATTGTCCGAACATGGGACCGACTTTACATGGTCCATTTAGGGAGGTGGTCGGTTTAGCCTTTTTCTATTTTGTTGCAATGGTTTTTTGTATGGGCAATCGTTTGTGACCCAAATAAAGCGATCGATATAGGAGAGTGGTTGATCTGTGCAGGTGGTCGGTTAGAAAGGTTTTACTCTGTGTGTGTGGGGGGGGGGGGCAGTAGAATGGTTGAGGGGGCCACTCACTTAAAGCTGCATAATTCACTGAAAACCTCACAGTTTCTAAACCAAAGTGTAACCTAGATTTTATCTTACAAAGATCCTACTTAGATACCGGTGCACTGATATAAGGATTTATTGCAGTTTGGTGCTTCTGTGCTATGCACAAGTGTTGGTAGATCCTGGGGTCGTAGGTTCGAACTCCGGTCGAGTCAAACCAATGACTTAAAAATTGATACTTGTTGCTTCCTAGCCTGGCGCTTGGCATTATTAGGATAGGGCAAGGACTGGTTGGCTCTGTCAGGATAATGTGACTGAGTGGGATATCAGGTCATGGTGCTGGCAGCCTGGTCGTCCAGTGGGGCAGCGCTATAAAGTCGCCATGAGTGCGCACTGTCACAAGTTGGTACCCATCCTGATATGACCTTAGATATTGCTAGGACGTCAAACAACAAACAAAACAACAACAGCTATGCAGAAAAACACATAGACAAAGTATTATTTATCTTATATAAAAAAAAGAATATGACAGAAGCATAAAACCATTGGATTTTGTAACTTTAACTAAACTCACATTCATCCTGGGTGGTCAGTTAAGCATGTGGCTATGACAACCAGTCCTTGCCCTGTCCTAGGAATGCCCAGTGTCAGCCCAGGTGGCAAGTGCTAATTTTGTTCTTCATACAAATTTTACAAATCGCCAAGAAATTTTGGTATGAACTAGATCAAATAGAGCCTGATGCCAAGCCAAAAATCAGTAATCTAATAAACGACAGTACTGGTGAAACAATACCTGATATTCAACTAGCAGAAGAGATCAACAAATACTTTGTTGATATAGGAGTTAACCTAGCCCAAAGATTTCAACCAAAAGATGATGTCCAGGAAAACTATAAGGTTGTAGTTAACCAACATAGATATGATCTCATAGAAACAACAAAAATGAAGATCCTTACCAAAGTACAAAATCTATCACCATTCAAACCTTCAGGCATGAAGGACATCAGTTCAACCTTTATCAAGGGCACCATCAAGGCTCTAATAGATGAATTTACATACCTATGCAACCTCATAATTACTACTGGAATTTTCCCAGAAAAATGGAAGAGAGCAACAGTTACCCCTATACCCAAGGTAGGTAACCCAAAGTCCTGTAATGAACTGCGACCTATATCCATACTACCTCTCCCTGGCAGAATAATTGAACAGATAATTCACGACCAAATAAAAACATTTCTTGAGGACACTAACTATTTAGCCACCCAACAAAATGGCTTCAGAAAAGAAAGGTCAACGACTAAGGCACTTGCCTCATTAATGGATGAATTGTTGATTAGCACAGACAGAGGTGAGCTTACAATAGCTGTTTTTCTTGATTTCAAGAAAGCTTTTGATACAATTGACCACAAAATCCTGCTATGTAAGATCAAAAGAGCTGGACTGGGAAAAAGATCATGTAGGTTCATATCCAACTACTTAAACAACAGACAACAAGTCACAAAAATTAATAATACAGAATCCTCCACTAGAACTGTCAGAACAGGAGTGCCCCAAGGTTCCACTTTGGGACCACTCCTCTTTCTGATATTTATTAATGACCTACCATTGCTGTCTACCAGTGCTAATTTCACACTTTTTGCGGATGATGCTGTCCTCACAGTGCACAATAAAAACATTATTCTGGCAGCTACTATGGTAAACAAGGTGTTAAAAAAGGTCAATATTTGGTGTGCTGATAACAGACTTACCTTAAACACACAAAAATCAGAATATGTGATATTTGGAACAAAATCTAGAAAATCGCACGCACAAAATATAGAGCTATGTATAGGCAATGCAGTGCTAAGAGAAGTGAACTCGTACAAATACTTAGGAACCACACTTGACTCTACACTGAATGCGAACCAGCAACTATCGAGGCTGAACCAAATTCTAGGTATGAGAATGACAACCTTTAGAAAAATAAGATGCTACATGAGTGAGAACACAGCGCTCAAACTGTATAAGGCAACTATACTGCCAATAATAGATTATAATGATCTAATCTATGGCCTTTTAACAAAACAACAAGAAAATAAATTACAGAGAACTCAAAACCGAGCTCTTAGAACAGTATATAGGGGCAAAGTTCTCTCAGTGAATGAGATGCACACTAGATCTAATATCACATACCTGAGCCAAAGGAGAGATGCACATCTGCTATCTCTTATGTTTATCAGAGCCAAGGATGAAAACTACATAGACCATACTACCAGAGTTACCAGGCAGGGGGATGCTACACTCCTCAAAGTTCCTAAACCACTCACAAATAGACTGACAAGAGCCCCTATCTACAAAGGCAGCAAATTATGGAATGAACTCCCAGTCAGAATTAGACATGCACAAACACAACTAGAATTCAAGAACCTGGTAAGAATTCACCAAGCCAATCAGGCCCTTCTACAGGCCTAGTGATGAGGTCGCCATATTTAATTAGCTATCTATTATAAGCACCTATGGCCACCCCACCCCCTCCCACCACCCCACGCGCTCCTTTGCTCCTAACCAAGTTATCCACGTACAAATTATTTGCCCAGCAAATTCGGAAATGTGTATCAGTCTGGTAGTATTGCTATAGACCGGGGGCCCTGTGGTACTGGGACGGCTCACTCCCTATCTCTCCCATGTGATGTAAATTTTGCGGTGCCACCTTGTGGTGGGTTTGATCGACCCAGCTGCTGGTTGGTGTTTCACATGTAAACACATACGGTTATATCATGCATGAGACGGGTAAGCGTGAATACACATCAATATGGGATTGCTATGAACAGGCACACATCCTCGTCGCCATCGTCACACATCTTTCACATTCATATATACATTTGTGCATATATTATAGCATCTGTTTAGCCGGGGGAACAGCCAGCGCACACAAAGTGGTGGGTTTGATCATTTTGATTACACAGTACAGGCTGAGTGAGCCGTCTTGGTATTACAGGGTCTTTGTATAAACATAGACACTAATAAAGTCTGTACTAGACTACTAAATGACTGAAACGTACAATCCTCCAAGCATTGTTTATCCCATCATTACTAACAACCTACTTACTCAAACTACTTCATGTAGTCAAAAAACACACCTGAGGTATTAACCTTTTAAGCATAACCCTATAAGCTAACCACACTCTATCTAACAGAATAAACAAACCATTCTACTAAAGGGGCTGTCACATTACGGCGTATGGCGGGAGCGTATTGAAAACCTACGTACGCCGTGCTGGTGCCACTTTCGGGTGTGTTTGAGCGTATGGGGGACCTATGAGGAGCGTACGAGGAGCGTATGAGGAGCGTATGGGAGCGTATGGGAGCGTGCTGTGACATTTTTTGACATTATGGGCCATACGCCCTCATAGGTCGTGTTTTTTTGAGCATGCACAAAAAAAATTGGACGGACGAATTTATGAAAGCGTATGGCGGCGTATGCCTAATACGCTTCACATACGCCGGCATGTTGCGGCACTGGCGGCTAACATTCACTCCATCTCAAAATGTTAACTCCAACAACATGATAGTTTTGCAATTCACAACACAGTAGGCATACAAACCTATGAAGTGAAACTATGCACCTAACCACTCCGTAATGTAAAGGTCTAATCAATACACATGTATGTATCAGGTGTAAGTCTTTGAATGTTTGATATTGTTATTTCAGCTGATTTGGGCTAGCTGCATATATTGTAAATAACTGTATTGTCGCATGGCTGGAAGACCAGTGCCACGGCGTTGACAAAAGACTTTATTCAGTGAATAAACTATATTTACAACAACAACAAAATACTTTCGCTTTGATTGTAAAGGATTGAACCCAGAACCTCTGTCACGGGAAGCCGATGCTGTACTGCTGGGCGGTCACGTCTATTTGTGTGGTGTGCTGATGTTCACCCTGGGTCCCTTTTGAAGTAATGCGTTTGTTTCTGATAGTGCAACTGCTGACTTATGGGTAGTCCAACATTTACACGGTCAGACTTGCTACTTTTTCAGACCACCCCTTTCTCAAGTAGTACACATCAGCATTTTATTACATAACATATTTTATTAAAAGACCCTGGTCGAGTCCAACCAATGACCTAAAGATTGATTATTGTCGCTTCATAGCCAGGTGCTCGGCATTATTTGGATAAGGCATGGACTGGCTGGCTCAATATCAGGATAATGTGACTGAGTGGGATATCAGATCATGGTGCTGACGACCTGGTCTCCTAGTGAGGCATCTCTATAAAGGCCATGAGTGTGCACTGTCACAAGTCAGTGCCCATCCTGATATGACCTTAGATGTTGCCAGGATGTAAAGCCCCCAACAATCAACCAGGAAGCATTTTTTTAAACGATAAACGTCATACTTGCCTGACTCCCCCCTCCCCCATGTTGTACGCTTTGTATGACTGAAAATGTTGAATACGTTGGATGACCCCTTATGTACTGTACACCCATGAGTTCCACCAGGAAGTCTTATAATTAGAAGAAGCATACATACATACATACATACATACATACATACATACATACATACATACATACATACATACATACATACATACATACATACTGCATCATGTATAGTTATTTGTCTGTTGAAGTTTTACATCCAAGCAACATCTAAGGTCATATCAGGATGTGTACCAACTTGTGAGAGTGTGCATTTATGGTGACTATAGTGCCGCCCCGACCGGGCACGGTGGTCGAATCGGTAGAGCGCGGGCCTCGCGGGCGGAAGATCGGGAGTTCGGTTCCCGGTCGAGTCAAACCAATGACGTTAAAATTGATACTTGTCGCTTCCTAGCCTGGCACTTGGCATTATTAGGATATGGTAAGGGCTTGTTACCTCAGTGTCAGGATAATATTTTTTTTTTTTTTTTTTTTTTTTTATTGAGGCTGTATTTATACTGTCCATAGCATATAAGCCCGGGTACCCAGGCTTGTTTTCAATGCTGGCCAGTTGTAGTGTTGGTGTTATCTTACCACACAGTGGCTGCTGATAAGGTATTTGATTGCCTGCATTTCAGTAGCAGATAGATAATTGGTTGGTATGGTTAGTAGCCTATGTTAGTTTTTTTGGATTTTCTTGGTATATATGTTTTTATTTTTCTACTCTTATTACTAGACTAGCCTACTCCTATTTACATATCATAGGCTTGTACGTAGCTGTGTGGTGTGTTATCTGGCTACTTTTTGGCATGGTTACCTTCCATCCCGCTGGTGGGCCGTTACATATCACATGCCCCTTTGCAATGCAGCTTACTGGGGGTTTCCTAGCCTTATTTTGCACAGATATTTTTTGTAAGTTTTTAGGTCAGGAATTTGTCGTTCCTTTACCGTTTGGGCATTCCACAACTTGGCAGCCATTTCCAGCGTGCTTCTCTCATGAGCTTTTAGTCGGCTTCTGGTCTGCTTTAGTAGTGGTGCATTATTTGCTCTAGTAGCCCTTTGTGGTTTTGTTAGAAGTTTACTGTTTTGACTATAGGTATATGCTAATGTTTTCAAATGAATTATTCTCCTATTTTCTAGTAGTTTCACTTTGGTTCTTTTGTGTATGTCATAGGTTGGGTGCAGCTTGGCTACTCTTAGACAGATTTTTAGGGCTCTGTTCTGCAGTGTTTGCAGTTTTTTTAGTAGTTCTTTTCTCGCACCCATGTAGTTTACATCTCCATAGTAAAAATAGGGGAGCACCATGCCCTTGAAGATTTTTATTGACATTTCTTGTGTCATGTAGTCTCTTAGCTTTGCAAATAGCCACAGTTTGTGGTTTACTTTTTGTATAATTTTATTTATACATGGGTTGTAGTTTAGTTGGCTGTCCAACTCAAGGCCTAGGTATTTGTAATGTCTACATTTTCTAGTGTTTTTTTTTTCGGTTTCCTACACTTACAGTGTAGTTTCTTTTCTGGCATTTGTTTATGCGGGAAGAGGGTACTGTTTTTTGATTTGCTTGTGTTGTTGGTATTACTTTGTATGGACTCACACCACTCATATAGTTTTAGTAGGAGTTTATTTGTTTAGTTATTACATCCTCCCTCTGTGGTTGCCCTTTGCGTATATTGACTGTGTCATCTGCATATAGTTGGAGGCATTCAGTTTGCAACCATTTTTCAAGATCGTTTATATAGATTATAAAGAGTAGTGGCCCTAACACGGACCCTTGGGGTACACCACATGTGACAGGTTGGTTGTCTGATAGTGTATTGTTTATTTTGTTTTCTGTTGCCTGTTGTTCGGGTAGCATCTTATCCAATCCATATTGTTGGATTTTATGCCCATGGTTTTTAGTTTTTCCAGTTGTATTTTGTGGTCTACTGTGTCAAATGCTTTGCTGAAGTCAATGAAGGCGGCTCCAACTAATTGTTTTTGGTTCATTGATGCCATTATGTCATTTGTTAGGTTAGCTATTGTTTTTGATGTGGAGTGCAGTTTCCTGAAGCCCCCTTGTCTTTCGTTTAGTATATCATTTTTGTCCAGGTGTTCATTGATCTGTCTATGTAACACTTTTTCAATGAGCTTGCCTGGGGTTTGAAGAATTGATATTGGCCTGTAGTTTCCCATGTTTTGTTTGTCTCCACCCTTGTGAATGGGGGTGATGGTTGCCATTTTCCAGGCTGAGATAAAACGCCCATGCTCAAAGGAGATGTTGAATAGGTCTACTATGGTGGCCGGGATGGCTTGGAGTGCCTCTTTCAGTATTTTGGTTGGTATTTCATCTATTCCACTTGGTTTATTCGTGTCTATGTCATTTATTAATTTTTTTACTTCTATCATATCTGTTTTGCAGGTGGGGATTTTGTTCTCCACAGTTCCTGATCTGTTTTCCCATCTTTTTTTGAATTTTTCTGACAGCTTTTGCCCTATTGTGGCAAAGTGTCTGTTCAGTTTGTTTGCTGCATCTTTGTCTGTGAGCATTGCCCCTTCGTTATCTTGGAAGTTTGTATGCTCTTCTTTGTTATTTTTTTGGGAATAATAGGTTTACATTTTTCCAGAATTTGTTTGTGTTGCTTCCCCAGTCTTTGTCCTGCTTTATTATGTATTTCTTTTTTGCTGTTCTCACAGCTTTGAGACAGTTGTTTCTGGCGATGCGGTAGGCCAGTTTGTCTTCTATTGTTTCTGTGCGTTTTGCTTTATCACCCAGTTTACTTTTGGTTGTGATGAGTGTTAGCAGGTCTTTGTCTACCCAAGGGTCTTGGTTTTTTTTGTACTTTTATTTTCTTCATGGGACACATCTCATCAGTTGATTTTCTTATTTCTGTGATGATGTTGTCCCAATAGATATCAACATCATCTCTGTTTTGTGTGATGTTGTTTATGTTTTGGTGCAGATGATTTTTTAATGTATCTTCTGGGTAGTTTTTTAAGGACCTGCCCATTTTGTATTCAGTGATTTGTGCTTTTAAGCTTTTTCCTGGTTACATATACTAGTTCGTGGTCGCTTATACCCCAGCTTCTAGTGCCCCATTTTGTGGCATGGTTTGAGTTGGTTAATATTAGGTCTATTGTTGAGCTATTGTTGCTTAGCCTTGTGTTTTCAGTGATGAGCTGCTGCAGGCCTAAGATCTTGATGGTGGTTTGCAGCATTAGTTTATTTTTTTCATTGCTGCTGTAATTCACATTGAAGTCCCCTAGCACAAAGATTTCTGCATTTGTTGATTTTTTTTACAGTGTTTATGCTCTTTTCTAGTTCTTCAAGGAATACTTCAATTTCACCTGACGGTGGCCTATAGAGGCTCGCTATGGCTACATTTGCTTGCTTTTCATTTTTTATTAGGCACCATAGTAGCTCTATGTACTCATTTGAGAGATTTGTTGGTTTTAGCTTTTCAGTGTCTAGGTTTTTGGTGGCTTTGCAGTAAATGGCAACCCCTCCACCTTTCTTTGTTTGGTTCATTGCATTAATGTGTTGTCTGTCATTACGTACAAGCCTATATCCGTCTATATTGAGGGTGTTGTTTTGGTGTTTGTCAGTGAACCATGTCTCTGATAACGTTAGTACATCTGGATTGTCTTTTTTTAGATGCATTTTTATTATGTCTATTTTATTGGATGCACTCTGGCAGTTTAGGTGGGCGAAGTGTGTGCCCCTTCCCAGTTTGCATTCAATCTCTTCTACCATATTTATTTTACTTTAAATAATATTTTTAGGATAGTGGTAGCTTGATTTCGCGAGTTTTTGATTTTGTTTTGATTTGATTTTGGCTTAGTGATTGATGGATTCGGGGTGTATGTGCTGGTGCATACAGCACACATGGCCCCTTTTGATAGATAGTCATGCATACCTCCATTACTTTTACCTGTGCGCATAGAGGAAGACATGAACATTAAAGTGATAAAGCTTGTTAGCTCAGTGTCAGGATAATATGACTGAGTGGGATATCGGGTCATGGTGCCGGTGGCCTGATTTCCCAGTGAGGCAACAACCAACCATCTAGTACCACCCCATTGGGAAACTGGGCTGTCGGTACCATGACCTGATATGTATAAACATAGCTAGAGTGTATACGAACAAGAAGGAAGGTAGTGGGTTGAGTAATATAATCTCCGGTGTGACTGACACCAGATGAACAGTCAGGGGAGACGAGGTGGACCGAAGGTGGCGCCACCAGTACAGGGGTTGGGTTTTCGCAGGATAGGTACAATAATAATAATAATAATAATTCCCTTGTGTATCTTTATTCTTGCAGAATTCGTTATGCATCACATATATTGAAACATGTACAGTAAAACCTCTCTAACCGACCACCTCCACAGATCGACCACTCCCCTATATCGACCGCTTTTTTTTTGTCCCAACAATACCATTGTAGCCGTATTCTAATTGCCTAAACTGACCACCTCCCTAACTGGACCACCTAATGTTGGTCCCAAGGTTTAGAGAGGTTTTACTGTATATATGTATGTGGACTGTGCATATAAATATATATGGGATTAGTAGCCTAGAGAGTCTAATTAATGGTTTGGACATATGTCGTGGGGGTGATGAAAATGGGAAATATTGCGTCTAGAGCGGGACTCGGACCTACATGTCTTTGCATTCCGGGCCAATGTGCTAACCATTACACCACCTAGGCTCCCTGATGGCACCACACTACCAACCACACACACACACAGCTGCCAACCATTGCGATTGCAATATGTCGTGACTCACCAAATATCTCGCAATTCATGTGAAAAAGGATTACGCTTTCCTATTTTCAAATGTTTGCAGCTATGTATGCACACATTATATACACAGTTTATATATACAGTAAAACCTCTCTTAATCGACTGGTCATGTGACCGAGGCGAGGTGGTCGGTTTAGGGAGTTTTTTTTATCATTACAATGGTATTGTATGGGCGATTGTTTGGGACCCAAATAAAGTTATCGATATAGGGGAGTGATTGATTTGTGGAGGTGGTCGGTTGGAGAGGTTTTACTATATAAATAGTATATATATATAATATATAGACTGGATGGTTGTGTGGGTGTCGCCACGCCAGTACCACTAAGTAGGGTGTTACCCGCACAGTCTGCCCAGGGTTAGGTGAAATCATGAAGGCGATGAAAGGTGGGGGTGGGGGGTGGTAATAATTCCCTTCCGTATCTTTATTCTCGCAGAATTCGTTATGCGTTATATATATTTATACATATACAGTAAAACCTCTCTAACCGACCACCTCCACTGATTGACCACTCCCCTATATCGACCACTTTTGTTGTTGTCCCAACAATACCATTGTAACCGTATTCTAATTCCCTAAACCGACCACCTCCCTAACCAGACCACCGTTAGGTGGTCCCAAGGTCAGTCAATTTAGAGAGGTTTTACTGTATATATGTTTATATGTATGTGGACTGTGTATATAAATATATATGGGATTAGTAGCCTAGAGACCCTAATTAATGGTTTAGACATATGTATGTCGTGGGGGTGATGAAAATGGGATATATTGCGCCTAGAGTAGGACTCAAACCCACATCTCTTTGCTTTCCAGGCCAATGTGCTAAGCATTACACCACCTAGGCTCCCTGATTTCACCACGCTACCAACCACGCACACACACAGCTGGCAACCATTGCGATTTCTGCAGAAACATTACTATTTTCTGTCCAATTTAACACCGTTACGCCCATACTCTGAAAAGTACAGTAAATCCCCTTTTTTTAGGTGGTTCGAATCCACACTTCTGCCATTCAGTGTCCAGGTCCTAACCATTAGTCTTTCTAGGCCACTAATCCCAACTCACCAAATATGTCGCAATTCATGTGAAAAAGGATTACGCTTTCCCATTTTCAAATGTTTGCAGCTATGTATGCACACATACACCTAAACACGGTTTGGCGGCCATCTTGACCTGATTCCTGTTTGCAGGTACACAAACGCACATGGTATTGATTGTCAATGGCAGTGTCTCCAGTTAGCAATCTTCATACAGAAAAAGTTCTCTCTAAAACTACACGTACCACCTAGAAACAAGCTGATTGGAATACATATAGAAAACATGTTTAACAAAAAGATTATATTGAATTGATATGGTTAGGGTTCTGGATTTCTATTAAATTTGAATAAATCTGACATTTTGCACTGCGCGTACGGGCAAACTCAATGCATTGCCGATGGTCGTGAGCAATCTTCAGAGAGAAAAAGTAAAATATCTCTAAAACTACACCACCTAGAAACAAACTAATTGGAATACACATAGAAAACATGTTTAACAAAAGGATTATATTAAATTGATATGGTTAGGGTTGTGGATTTCTATTAATTATTAATAAAACTAACGGTTTGCACTGCGCGTACCGGCAAACCCAATCTCGACAATGCATTGTCAATGGCAGTGAGCAATCTTCATACAGAAAACGTTAAATATCTCTAAAACTACAACACCTAGAAACAAACCGATTGGAATACACATAGAAAACATGTTTACAAAAAAGATTATATTAAATTGATATGGTTAGGGTTCTGGATCTCTATTAATTTTGAATACAACTGACGTTTTGCACTGTGCGTTACGGCAAACTCAAGGCTATCAGTCTTTGTTTACCTATAACCGGAAGTGGCCTCGTTCTCGCGAAAGTAGGACATGCCCATATAAGGCCAAACCGTGTTATCGTGTATTATATACACACAGTTTATATATACAGTAAAACCTCTCTTAATCGACTGGTCATGTGACCGAGGCGGGGTGGTGGGTTTAGGGAGTTTTTTTATCATTACAATGGTATTGTATGGGCGACTGTTTGGGACCCAAATAAAGTTATCGATATAGGGGAGTGGTCGATTTGTGGAGGTGGTCGGTTAGAGAGGTTTTAATATATAATGTATGTATATAATATATACACTGTGGATGGGTGTGTGGGTGTCGCCACGCCGGTACCAGTCAGTAGGGTGTTACCGCACCGTCTGCCCGGGGTTAAGTGAAATCATGAAGGCGGTGAGAGTTGGGGGGGGGGGTATACCTTTGTGGAGACGGCACCACTCCCCAGACACCGCGGTGATCACTCACCTTTAATGCCCTGTCACACTACGACATATGGCGTTAGCGTGTGCCCAACGTATGGCAAATTGCCAGTACGTCGGCATTCGTCAAACTTTGCAGGGGTGGGGGATAAAAATGGGCATACACACAACATACGTAATGTATGAAGAACGTATCTCTGACCTATGGCATACGCTCACGGTATGCTGACCAACATTACGTACGTTACTTCGTCGCTAGACGTATAGCATATACGTTAAGTACGCTGGAGATACGGGAGGCATACATTCGAAGTACGTTAGGAGTACGTTATGCATTCTTTGGCTGTACGCGGACTGCACTGCTGAACGTACAGCTAACATGTTCCAACCTATCCCGACCTACCCCTAACGTTTGCATAACGTACGCCAACGTATGAGCTGTACGCCGGCATAGGTTGAAGATTTTTAACATGCACAAAAATTATTTTGCGGCTCGACCTACACCGACCTATGACGACGTATGATGAGTGTATGCGTAACCTATGAAGTCGTATGCCGACGTGTTGGCCGAAAATCGCATATGTCGGCATACGCTAACGCCATACGTCGTAGTGTGACAGCCCCTTTACCGGGAGTCACTGTATTGCGCGAGCGGCGGTAAGTGGGCGAGGTGATGTGATCCCCTGGGGCCATGAGGAGGGCAGGGCTTGCGGGGGTTGGTTGGCTACACGCACACCCACATAATCACACCTACTCACTCAATCACACACGAGCGGTGCTGGGTCCTCCGCCACTAGTGTCATGACAACACACTGACGGTGAAACGAAGCCTGGGATGACATAACCTTAAGATGGAGTTTGGGGATTCTACGTGGATGCACACTGGTTAGTGTGTGGGACATCGAAGGGCGGCAGTCGTGGTGACATGGTTCTGTTTGCTGGCCGGGTAATGGTGGCAGTATGTATGTGACACGGAGTAATGGGGTTATGCGACTCGTCACAGGTGCAAGTGGGAAGGAACAGTGCATTAACTATGTCGGTGATCGTAGCCTGACGGGCCAGCCAGGTCAGACACCGGTAGCAGTTGGACAGACGAGGCAACCGCCTGGTCCCCTGCCAGCACCTCTGCCAGCACAAGCTGGAGAGATAGGAATGTTGCCCAGGCAGGTGAGTTTATCGCCCCAACCTGCAAATCGGTCACCTGGACATTTTGCTCGGGATACTAAGCCATTATCTGGAGAGATAAGAACATTGCCCAGGCAGGTGAGTTCATCGCCCCAACCTGCAAATCGGTCACCTGGACATTTTGTTCAGAATACTAAGCCGTCCTCTGGAGAGATAAGAACATTGCCCAGGCAGGTGAGTTCATCGCCCCAACCTGCAAATCGGTCACCTGGACATTTTGTTCAGAATACTAAGCCGTCCTCTGGAGAGATAAGAACATTGCCCAGGCAGGTGAGTTCATCGCCCCAACCTGCAAATCGGTCACCTGGATATTTTGTTCAGAATACTAAGCCATCCTCTGGAGAGATAAGAACATTGCCCAGGCAGGTGAGTTCATCGCCAGAACCTGCACGTCGTTCACCAGGAGTTTTTGCTAAGAATTTAAAGCCATCCTCTGGAGACATAGGGAAATTCCCCAGGCAAGTGATTCCATCTGCAGAGCCTACAAGTCAGTCACCAGGACATTTCACTAGGAATACTAAGCCGTCTTCTGGAGAGATAACAATGTTGCCCGGGAAAATGAACTCACCACCAAAACCTGCGCATAGTTCACCGGGACTTTTCACTAAGAACACAAAGCCCTTCAGGATAATTACGCATGTTTCAGCGAAGGAGGCGAGCCCTTCGGGGATGCTCACTCGATCCGTGAGTACAACGAGTATATACTCGTGTGTGAGGCCACCGACAGAACCAACCTCCAGCTTAGAGCCCATAGAGCCGGCTGTTGGGCTGATGCCGAAGAAGATATATTCCTCATCCGAACACTTGTTCCGGTATCAGCCTCCAATGATGCCGCCATTCTTTGGGTTTGGGGACCCGGAGTTATCCGCGACGCCAGTCAAACCAGTCAGAAGAAAATTTCTGAAGCAGGGCAACAGTGGTTAGTCCTTCTCATCAGTATACTAGACATTGTGAACTAGCCATTATTTTAAGTTGCATAATTTGTTGGTTTAAAGTTATAAGCCAATGGTTTTGAGTTTCTGTTATTTTTATAGAGGAACACGTCAGATTGATTGTTACAATCTACCTTATCTTAGTTTGAAGTAACTTTGATTTAAGATCATATATTTCAGTATTAACACTAACAGGTTCTATTACATTGACCTATATTCCCTTCTATGTAGCAACAAGTGCATCATTTAGATATGTAGAATCAAATCTAGATAGGTGTCTTGGGTTTCGAAAATGTGATGCTTTCATCGGACTATACAGCTTTAAACGATATTTTTGGGCTTTTGTTGTTAAAGTTGCATAGTTTGATGTTTTTTAGATTTTTTTAAATATATATATTTTAGGACGATTATAAGTTACCTTAATTGTATGTTTGTAGTAACCTTTACTATAAATGGCTAATTTTTTATATTTGAAGTGAAGAAAATACTAAATTAATTTTGGCATGCAGGTCAAAATGCTAACACCATATACTTTATCAGTAATAAGTTCTATTAAATGGACTTAATATTCATTTTGATGCACATAGGTTTAATATGTAGGATCAAGCCTTTACTACATCAGCTTGATAATTATCACTGACTCTACCTTACTTCAGGGTAACCATTATGATATTGATAGTTAACTAATGTTGAAGATAGTTGGAGTGCAAGCATGCGAAATAACACCATTGTCATGTTAACTAGATTAATGTCAAAGCTGGTAAATTTTAGCATTCTTAAAAAAGGGGGTGGGGTTAGGAATGAGTACACTAGCATTTAAGTTGGATATATAGGTTCAAATACAGGTACTAGATGTTTTTGTTTTTATAGGATAGACATTAATAGGATGGGACAAGGACTGCTTAGCACAATATCAGGATAATGTGACTTGGATATCACGTCATGGTAGCGGAGGCCTGGTCTACTAAGGCAGTACTATAAAGTTGCCATGAGTGTGTACTGTCACAAGCCGTTACCAGTCCTGATATGACCTTAGGTGTTGCTAGGACATAACAACAAATAAAAACAAACATCTAACTGTTTAATAAAGAGATTCACTCTGGTTCAACCTACAGTGCAGGGCTGGAAGGTTTTTTCACTAGTTGGGGAAAAAACAAGTTTTGTACACTCAAAGCCGATAAAATTGGGGGGGGGGGGGCGGAAATACATTGATCGTGGCAAGGGGGATATATATCAAGAACAAACATGTCATTTTATATACTGGTCATAAGAAATGTTATAAGTGAACTTTTTGCTGAGATGTGTTTTTTTAGACGGGTTCTTCTCTTAGGAACAGATTTATGTGAAACATGTGATATTTCAAAATTATGACAATTGACATGTCCGTTTTATAGTATTTAGTGTGGATTTAACAAGTGTAGATTAGGGTTTAAAAAACTACGGACGAAATCGGGGGGGGGGGGAACGGATTGAACTGAAAAAACTGGTTTAATCCAGGGTGTTTTTTTTTGGACACCACTGACATGGATGTTGCCAACATAGTGGTCAACGCCGACATATAGTCCCAATCATAGTCTCAACCAGTGTCATATTCACCGCCATTTAAGACTCTTTGGTCAGATTCTTTTGCGAACACACAGACAATCAAATACACACACATTTGCTGTTATTTATATATAGATGTTGAAGATTTGATTGATTGATTGATTGATTGATTGGTGGTTTCTTTACGCCAGGTCGGCAGCATAGGCCATATTCAGATGTCGAACATAGAAGTGGTACAAATATCCAC